>BLKR01013001.1:0-14388 GCA_011170035.1 Teleogryllus occipitalis | reverse complement strand
AAGTAAAGCCGGCTGTCCCATGTTAGTAGATTTACTGAATGTAAAAGATCCTCAAGCCTAAATGATGCCTCTGAGCTAAATTCGAATCGCCTGTTTCGTCGCCCAAGTAATACCTTCTTTCTCCAATGGTTGGTGAAAGGAGCGTAACGAAATTTGCGTGGTCAGACGGAAGAGCAGGCCTCATGGCCTGAGTCTCGCCACGTAAAATAAGGCAAATTCAATTCAATATAGCCGTTCATAATTGCGAAAGTGTTGCCGGTGTAGGATTTTGACGTCGCGATTATGTGGTTGGGACTATGAATGGTTGAGGATATGACTGGTTGGGAATATGAAGACCACGAATAGCTGTAAATGGTCTCGAACTGGCTGAACATAACCATTTCCAGTCAATAATCGGTTCAGTTCGAACCCAGGACCCAGTCTATTCCATGTAAAAACAGCCCACACCATTTTCGAGCCACAACGAGCATGAATACTGTCTTCTTGACATATGTCCAAGGTTTCATCGGGTCTGCACCACACAAACCCTACCATCAGTTCTTACTAAGTGAAATCGGGGCTCATCTGATCAAGTCAGTCGTCAGTTTTCCAGTCGTCTACGGTCCTATCGACACAGTCACTAGCCTAGAAGAGGCGCTGAAGGCGATGCCCTGCTGTTAGCAAAACCTCGTGAGTCGGTCTTCTGCTCCCATAGCCCATTAAAACCGAATTACGCCGCACTATCTTAACGGACACTGTCTTGTATGATTCACATTGATTTCTGCAGTTATTTCACGCTGTCTTGCTTGTCTGTTGATTGATTGTTAGTGATTTCGAGCGCGTCAACTACTGAGGTCGTTATTCCCGTAAGTGTAGTGCATGTTTTTTCATTGTGAGGTGGCTGTTATCTTTCCATACTGGATGGCGAGATCCGGCGCCGACCTACCGTCGACTAACAGGGTTTCCCTCAACCAGGTATCTCCCACCAGCGGGGCACCGCTCCAGCCGGGACAAGTTCTAAGCTCCCGATCGGTCTCCCGGAATATGTGATAGTGTAGTGCATGTTGGTGTAAGTGTGTGTGTATGTGTGTGTAAGTGGAGCGGATAGGACAACGAAGAGGAAAGACAGATCGCGCGCGGTCCGTGGCCCGTTTGGTAGGGTACTGCTTCGGCATTCGCCTGGCGTTGATCGGAGAAACCACGTAAAACTACCGAACAGAGCAGCCGGCCGCTAGAATTCTCCTCCAGACATCAACTGAATTCGACCTAGCTGACAAGCTACTGTCGAAAATCCTGCCGTCGTCGGGAGTCGAACCTAGAACCTCCCGGTCAAAGGCACTGCAGTGACATCAGTTGATGTACTGAGCCATCGCTCCCGGTGCTTCTCTGTTAACACTGATAATTCTACGCTGCTGCTTTCAGTCATTAAGTGAATTCCGTTGGCCACTACATTGTTCGTGGTGAGAGGTTATGCCTGAAAAGGGTATTCTCGTCACACTCTTAACACTTTGAATTTCAGGTTATTGAATTTAGTAACCATATTCGAAATATAATGTCCCATGCGTCTAACTCCAACTGACACTCCGCATTCGAATTCCATTAATTCCCTTCATGCGGCCATAACCATGTCAGAAACCTTTTCATATGAATCACTTAAAGACAAGTGAAAGTTCTGCCAATGCACTGCCCTTTTCTACCTTTTACATTCGATACTACTGCCATCTGCATATTTTCATATTGCTGTTCCAGAGTTTTGTCGTCGTGAGCCTTACCACTTCGCTATCGGAACCCAGGGAGTTTCGAACTGAGGCTAGTACATTTTAATTATTAATTGTTTCTATTTTTGTCATTTTTCTAAAATACGGTGAGTTCGCCGAAAATGAGACCAACACCATATATTTTACTGCCATATATTTTACTTTGTTACATCTGAAGAGAAAATTTGCGGCAATTATTGAAAATATATATTTTTAGTAAATGCATAAATTATTAATACGAATTACCCAAACTTTCGTTTTTTTAAACAATTGCACATTGCCCTATGAAACCTACACCTTTCTCTTAAGCGTCCTTTGCGCTAACCGAGGATAAACTTTGCTGCCATTTTTGAAAGAAAATTGAAAATGCTTTTGAGGTTTCATGTAAAGTACTCTCAAAAACAAAATATCGAGTTGAACTACCAAAGACTTGAGTTCATTCAAATCGATCGGAGAATATGTAGTTTTTTTAAAAATAGGATTAACGGTTTAGGCGCTAGCATTGACTACAGACGATCGGACAGACGGACAGTCGGACAGACGGATAGACGACAGACAGACGTTTTACCGTCAATCGATTTTTGGTATCAAGGACCAACAACTCTTCCTTGACCTCTCCTCTCCCCTTATACACACACTTACACTAACATGCAGTACATTACCACATATTCCGGGAGACCGGCTGGGGCGGTGCCCCGCTGGTGGGAGAGTCCTGGTGAGGGGAAAACCCCGCTAGCCGACGGTAGGTCGGCGCCGGATGTCGCCATCCAGCGGGGGGAATATCACCGCCATCTACCGAGAACAAACATGCACTACACTTACGGTGCTAATGACCAAAACAGTTGACGCGCCCGGAAACACGAAAAAACCAACCAACCAACCGAAAGGGAATGGTTGGGTGAAATATAGGAGAGTGAGTGAGTGGCAGCTGAGCCACGTGACTAAAAGACTGCAGCACCCAAATTCCAATCCCCAGTGTGGCAAATACTTTTGCGGGATGTAAACACCTTTTTGAGCTCAACTATAATAGAAAATTGCTTAACCGTTACAAACAGTAAGCGAAATTGTGTGCTCTTGTTGCACGATTAGTCCTGAACAATCTTTTACGATCCGCCGAAAACAAACAACTGAGAACGTACTGCACGAAGTGCAGGCGTAGTTAAAACGTTCCCAGCGTCGCCACCAAAGAGAGCCTACGACGCAAGGGGCGTGGCCACCGCGACACGCAGCCATCGAGGCGTGAACCCGCGCGCGCCTTCGTTAAGCCAACAGATTATTTTTATCGCGTGCGCGAGACGCCGCGCGTTTGTGCTCGTCCGTCTATTGAGGGATATCATTAGCCGGGACATGTGGCGCTGGCAGCGCGCAAACAAAGTGCGGGCGACCGGCGCGCGGTTTCCGCGTCTCTCTCCACCGTCGATCTTTGTACCTTCCTCTGACGCGCTGGGGGCGCGCCGGCTCGGTACAAAAGGTGTGGGGGGAGGGAGGAGAGAAAGTCGGAGGGGGCGCGACTGTCGACGCCAGGTCCCCACGCCCCCTCCCACCTCCGGCTCTCGGTCCTGACAGTTTTGTCGAGATTGTTAGACTTCCGGTGACTTGGTTCAGTTGTCAATTACCCGGGTCGGGGTGGGCCGGGCCGGGCCGGGGTGGGGCGGGCTGGCAGTGAGGGGGCGGGGCAGGGTGAGGGGGCGGGGCAGGGTGAGGGGGCGGGGCGGCGGTGAGTGGGGTGGGGTGGCGGTAAGAGGGCGGGGCGACGTGGAAGGGGCGAGGCGGTGACGGGGCACGGTGAGGGGGGCGGGGCGGTGGTGTGAGGGCGGGGCGTGGCGGTGAGGGCACGGGGCGGCGGGGAGGGGGCTGGGCGCAGGAGGGGGCGGGGGGGGCGGGGGGAGGGGGCGGGGTAAGGGGGAGGGGGCGGGACGGCGGTAAGGGGGAGGGGCGGCGGTGAGGAGCGGGCGGCGGTGAGCGGTCGGGACGGCGGTGAGGGGGCGGGGCGACACCCGATGGGCGGCCGCTGTGTGCGTGCGAGCGTGGACGCGTGTGGGCGAAATGAAATGACGTCCAAAACATGTCGCTTACACGACAGATAGTCGGGTGGAGGTAAAATCAAAAATGACGTTCTTGCGCCCCGCGCGGGTCTGAATTTACGATACGGTTGCGCTGTCATGGCGCGTGTGCGGACGCCGGCGCCGCGGCCCCGCTCGCGATATTTTACAATCGTTTTTTGACTGGATGAAATGTCTAATTCCGACACAGTAGTTTCCGCGTGCGTGCTGCGAACGGGGGAAATTATTTTAGCTGGCGGCGGTTGGAAAAAACGATCTTCCGCAAGAGCGTTGCAGTTTACAGATCACTCTGTTATTTGTGCTTTTCGAAATTGGACGTCGTTGAACTGGGCTCAATTGCATCCAAGCGATAGTGATCGTACGTTGTCTCCCTATTAGTGAAAAAAAATGCATTGAAATGATTAATTATATTTAAAAAAATATAATTTTTAACAAATCGTAATATAAATAATATTATTTGAGTAGTTTTTTTAGATTATTACCACGAAAGATGTCATCAAACGTTTCATCCATTACGCAAAAGTGAAATTGTGAACAATGGTACGTCACAAAAATTCCATTTGAGTGATTTCACACAAATTCAGCAGAAATATTTTTAGGTGACCAAGAATCAAATATAGCGTAGTTGCGAGTCAAAATAGTTCCCTAATTTTTTTTTACAAAGTAATTACAAGATTGCTTCGGAGTGTATGGTGTGTAACTATGGCAGCTTACAGGCAGGAGAGTAGATACATGCAATTTTGTACCTGAAAATTGATTTACATCTGAGAGTGGTTGGATGTTGCATGCAAATTACGATCACTGTTGAAAATATTCGTAGTAGATCACGGGATGTTGATAAAGTGAAAGAAAATTATTTTATTAATTAAAACAATTCCAGTTTATTGCAGACATTCAGATTTATTTATTATTGTACTTCGTGATTACATTTTATTTACATTCTAGTTGTGTGTGATGTGACGTTTCGACTAAACCTTAAAGCCATCTAAAGACGTCTGGTTTACAAATGCACATTTAAAGAAAATTAAAGTTGTAACAGTTTTCACTACATTTTATTATACATATGTAAGTTGATAGAAACTTACGTTTTTTAAAAATAGAGTTGCAGTGCAAATATAACTATTCTAAACTATTTACATTATTTACAATTTTATAAAAACATATTACCACTGTGAACTTGCGCACTTCTTCTGCTACAGTTTTCTTCTTTCAGTTAACCAACTAATTTGAAAACTGGGTACGATTACGAGCCAAACATGTATTTAAATATTTCAACCGTCAAGGACGGGAGGAAGAACAATGAAGAATAAATTAATTTTGATTTTAATTGTTAAAGCGTAAAAGCAAGTTGTCGTAAATTCTAGTGAAGGTATTGGATTCTATGATAGTGTTTAAGATTTTATTCAGTTTTAAAGAAAAGAACAATGAAAATAAGAAAGAAAGAAAGAAAGAAAGACAGAAAGAAAGAAAGAAAGACAAAAAAAGACAGAAAGAAAGAAAGAAGCAAAGAAAGGAAGAAAGAAAGAAAGTGTTAGAGGAAAGAGAAAGAAAATTTTAGTTCGGCTATGTTTCGAAATATTCTCATCATGGCTCACTAAATGTACTCCAACTCATACGAAAAATTATCATTCTCATCCATCAACATCTAATCTCACCATTCTCTCATTTACTAAACATACTAAAACTTTGTGATAAACAGCGAATGCCGTCTTGTACGTTTCGTTTCGTCGTTAAACTTGACATTTAAGAACGACGTGTTGTGCGTAAGTGGCTCACAATGAACACATGCGATGCGTTGAAAACATCGCGTTCACGAGCTTTTTTACAAACTTATCCAGCTGTTTCAACTAACAGCAAAGACTACTCCTTGGCATAGTGTCTAAAAACACACACCCTTCACTGACTCACAGATGAAGTGGCAGGGCCCTGTGCGACGCCTCTAACAAAGCAATTGCGAGAAGGGCGTGCCCTTCAGAATGCTGATGCACATTGGAATACTGACGGTTACCACGACGAACGGTCAAGTTTAATATTTCCCGATCGAGGCGTGAAATATACAGGCCAATAGGTTTATTCGTGCCTGCAGCTCACAACTTTTAACTACATCACAAACAACAACTGATGTTACTGCAGTGCCTCTCACCGGGAGGTGAGCAGTGCCTCTCACCGGGATGAAGTGGCAGGGCCCTGTGCGACGCCTCTAACAAAGCAATTGCGAGAAGGGCGTGCCCTTCAGAATGCTGATGCACATTGGAATACTGACGGTTACCACGACGAACGGTCAAGTTTAATATTTCCCGATCGAGGCGTGAAATATACAGGCCAATAGGTTTATTCGTGCCTGCAGCTCACAACTTTTAACTACATCACAAACAACAACTGATGTTACTGCAGTGCCTCTCACCGGGAGGTCCTCGGTTTGAGTCGCGACGGCGACAGGATTTTCGACACTAGCTTTTCAGCTAGGTCGCATTCAGTCGCTATCTGGAGGAGAATTGTAGCGGCCAACTGCTCTGATCGGTAGTTTTCCGTGGCTTCTGCGATCAACACCAGGCGAATGCCGGAGCAGTACCCTAACAAACGGGTCACGGACCGCGCGCGATTTTTCCTTTCTCTTCCTTGTCCTATCCTCTCCCCTTACACACACACACTTACACTGACATGCACTAAACTATCACAAAGCTGGGAGACCGGTCGGGGACTCAGAACTTGTCCCGGCAGGGGCGGTTCCCCGTTGGTGGGAGATACCTGGTTCGGGAAAACTCCGCTAGTCGACGGTAGGTCGGCGCCGAATCGTGCTATCCTGTGGGGGAAGATCACCGCCACCTCTTCGATGAAAAACACACACTACACTTACGGGACTAATTGCCTCAGTAGTTGACGCGCCCGGAATCATTAATAATCAATCAATACATCACACACAACATCATGGATAAGATGCAACATCAGTCCACATCATAGAGGTCTTGTAGCAATGTAACTTACGAATCTCCGCGCTTTTCGAACCCGTTTCTCCTTCGCTTCAAGCGGAGATAACGAAGCGACACATCGGAGAAATCTCCTTGCGCGATGGCGCCGCGAAATAACTTGGAAGGCGCTCGATGTCTATCGGGACGACGGGGCTCCCCTGGGGCACGGAAATGCTGCCGCGTTGCTCGGGCGGCCTATGGTGGTAAGCCCCGAAGCGGAGAACGGACGCTGTATCCGGGGATTGAAACGAGTCGGCAGACATTTTAACGGAAACTGTCCGGTTGCGGAATCGAACTCACGACGGTCTTGGTATAAGCAGCCCGGACGCTATCAGCTCAGTGAAGCGAGGGAGAACGAGGTGGGAGACGCGGAGGGTGGGCGTGGCGGGGGCTGCGAGTGGAGGTAGGGCGGAGTCAGATGAAGCGATGTGAGATAGCGGGACGGAAACCAAACAAAAAAGAATGTGGAGCATGAGGCGAAAATGGAGGTAGTGGTGGTAGAAGGACGGGAGAGGAAGTGGGTGATGGAAAAGTTGTTAACTGAGGCAAACTTGAGTGTCTCCACTCGAATGAAATTTTGGATGAGAAGGTAACGGAAGGAGGTGACGGAAGGGGACACTAAGACAGAGAGGAAAAGAAAGGAGGTGAGAAGGTTGTGAAGCAAAAATAAAGAGTGGGAACACTGAAAGTTTTGATTGATTGATTTGTGTTTCCCGGCGCGTCAACTGGTATGATCATTATTCCCGTAAGTGTAATATATGTTTTATCGTGGGATGTGGCGGTGATCTTCACCCACTGAATGATTAGATCTAATCCCGTCCAATATGTCGACTTACCACGGTTTTCTCAACGAGGTATATCCCACCAATAGAGCATCGCCTCTGCCGGGACAAGCTCTGTGCTTCTGGCAGTTCTCCTGACATGTGTGGTCGTTCGCTGCCCATAAGTTTTACCCGTGTGTAAGTAAGGGTACAGCATGTGGGGTAGTGTTGTGCCTATAAGTTTTAACCGTGTGTAAATAAGAGTACGACATGTCTGATAGTGTAGTGCATATAAGTGTTAAGTGCATACCAGTGTTAAGTGCATATCAGTGTTAGGTGCATATAAGTGTTAAGTGCATATAAGTGTTGAGTGTATATCAGTGTTAAGTACATATAAGTGTTAAGTGTGCCTATAAGTGTTAAGTGCATATCAGTGTTAAGTGCATATAAGTGTTATGTGTGTGTGTAAGTAAGGAGTGAGAATAGAGCAAGGAAGGAGAAGAAAAGATCGTAAGCGGGCCGTGTCCGTATCTTAGGTCACTGCTCCGTCATTCGCCTGGTATTGATCGCAGAAACCACGGAAAACTACCTCTGAAAGGCGCCGGCCGCTGGCGCAGCGAAGGCGAACGGAGAGAGGTGAGTTGGCTGGCGGGGGGGGGGGGAAGGAGAGCGGCCGGCCGCGGCGTCCGCCCAGGCTATTGAAGGCGCTTCCAATACGCCATCGAACCCAGGACGTTCATCCGGCTTAAAAGGCGGCGCGGCCGCCTGCGTTTGAGGCGACCCGTCCGTCGCATCGCTTTTACGGGAGGAAGAAGAGCTTTCTACGAGCGGCGCTAGGTCGCGCCTGTGACGCTGTCGCTGTGCGAAATCCTGTGAGGACGCTGCGGCAACAAGATGGCGGACGGGTAAAGATAAAAAACAGCCAATCATGTTACGATAAAAAAAGTTGTAATGTTTTTACTGCTAAACGTTGTTCACAATGAGCTAATTTGTTGCTACTAATACAAAAGCTATTTCTATTCCCTCTTTATGAGTCCCAAACAACCGTCTTTAACATAATTTTGTCACAATATTATGAACATGTTACGATAAAGAAAGTTGTAATGATTCATTTCTAAAAGTAGTTCACAATGAACTAATTTCTTGCTACTAATACAAAAGCTATTTCTATTTCCTCTTTATGAGGCCCAAACAACCGTCTTTAAAATAATTTTGTCACAATATTATTAACATGTTATGTTAAAAAAAGGAATGTTTTTACTGCTAAAAGTAGTTCACAATGAGCTATTTTGTTGCTACTAATACAAAAGCTATTATTATTTCCTCTTTATGAGGTCCAAACAACCGTCTTTAAAATAATTTTATCTCAATATTATGAGCATGTTACGATAAAAAAGTTAAAATGTTTTTACTGCTAAAAGTTGTTCATAGTGAGCTAATTTGTTGCTACTAATACAGAATATATTTCTATTTTCTTTTTATGAGGCCAAAACAACCGTCTTTAAAATAATTTTGTCACAAGATTATGAACATGTTACGATAAAAAAAAGTTGTAATTTTTTTACTGCTAAACGTTATTCACAATGAGCTAATTTGTTTCTACTAATGCAAAAGCTATTTCTATTTCTCCTTTATGAGACACAAACAACCCTCTTTAAAATAATATTGTGGCAATATTATGAACCACTTCGTCTTATTACTTCCATTTAGTTAACAAAAATCAATTGTCTGAGAAAAGAAAACTTATAAAACTGTAAGACATAGTTCAAACAAATATTTATTGTGAAGATAAACGAAAACTACTTAATTAAATTATTTGGTTCAGAATAATATTTGCAAGTCAAGTAAAACTTACAAAAATTAGCGTGTACTCCCCCCTCAGACTCAAACAACAATATTATTTAAAATACCTTTTTCGCAATTTTATGAACAACTTAGACAAATTAGGTTTAATGAATGATTAGATATTAATTATTTGATTAATGAAGTAATGAATAAAAATTTGCCAGACATATTGAAAATAAATAGTTTTTGTGAAAATATTATTGTAGGTCGATGTTTCAGTGTTATCATACGGTAGTCACGCAATCTTAAATATGTGAAAAATTTGTTTTCATTAGAAGCCACTTAATTTCTCTTAGACTTATCATGTAATCGTTACACTATTCCTTTTTTCTATTCATGGCCGCTATGATCCTTTCTGCATCACTGAGCAAAGGACGTAGGTTTTCATCAGTGGTATAGCTTCAGTTGCAGTCACCCGGGGCAAAACTAATGGAATCACCCCACTCCCAGTTAATTATATATAAAAATATCTATTACTGAATAGCTTATATATTATTTAATAAAAATACAAGTATTATTTAATAAAAATAGAAGACATTTATTTACAAAAAATTAAAAAACTGCACGTAAGTCAGAATAATTGAAATATAACCTTTAGGAAAATAATTATATAATTCAAATTTTTTCGAAATGGCTTCACCTCTAAAATGAAGTCAATCAGGCTGGACCCCTTTCCTCCTAACTTAACCGTTAGTTTTCATCCAAGTCACGTTGATTGGGCGTCGCATGATTTCCACCACTGTTTTCGCACACGCGAGAAGCATATCTGGGTCTGGTCGGGTAAGTATACTTAGATTTTCGTAACATGATGCGTGAAGGACTTGTTTTCACGATGGAATATGGCCCGGCTTTTCACGTCTTTCTCGATCATGTCGCTATATGACGCTTGATCTGCAGCACTGCTTGATAAGGTCGCGATCATGCCACATCTGGTGCAAAAAGACGCAAAAAGCCGTGCCGTATTCCAGCGTGAAGACAAGTCCCACACGCGCCATGTTACGAAAACCCAAACAGTGGCGTATTTTCAAAAAAGACAAGAAAGGCCAGACCTCCCCATAAAATTGATTAACAACACTAAAGAATGTTTTTGTTAGAATTATCTTTGTCTAAAATTGACATAAATGTTTACCACTGGCGAGTAAACATTTAAAAGAAGTCGTTTTTCTTTCTGTAAACATAGCGTTACTATTCAAGATGGAATCAAGCAGTTCTGTGCGTTACACATAGAACCACCACCATCAGAACCACACGCCACTAAGTACTAGCACAGCTTGTGCCTGCAGGATGCTGGCGGCCCAAGCTGACGCTCGCCTCTCCTGTTGCCATGACAACGTCCCTCAACCAGCAAGAAAAGAGTAGTTTCGTTTTGTCCAGGTTTAGAATTGGTTTGGTACGGAGGCTCTCGCGCTTCTGGCCTCCTTTTGTGAAGGCAGTCATAGACAGCGGGTACATTGTGGTTGTGTGGCAGACACAGTATTTCAGTGGACACAATAAAATCTTTATTGGGTGTGCCGTTTTCGCGGAGAAGTAATCCTAAAAGAAGAGAAATATTAAATCTAATTCTTTTATTTGGAATGTCGCCAATAACAATTTACCAGTGAAACAAAACTTTCAACCTCACAATATGATTTTTTGAGGGCTTTTATTCACCTAACAGGCGATTACACTTACGTCCCAATGGGACGCATATTCAGCCATACACTAGACCAACACACTTGCGGGCTCCTCTGATCTGGGGTCAGCAGAACGCGAGGCCCTCCGCGACAATACATACAAAGTCAAGGGACAAACAACCATGACCAAGGCGGGACTCGAACCCGCGACCCTTCGGACCGAAGCGCTGAGTCGGTACTCGCTCTTAGCCACGCCGGCCATCCAGGTCTGCCACAATATGATTCCGTGTCTATTGATTGATTAATTGATTTTTTCGTGTTTCCGGGCACGTCAACTGCTTTGGTCATTAGTCCTGTTAGTGTAGTGCATTTTTTTCTCGGGAGATGGCGGTGATCTTCCCCAGCTGGATGGCGAGATCCGACGCCGACCTACTGTCGGCTAGTGGAGTTTGCCCCTAACCAGGACTCTCCCACCAGCGGGGCACCGCCCCAGCCGAGACAAGTTCTAAGCTCCCGACCGGTCTCCCGGAATATGTGGTAGTGTAGTGCATGTTAGTGTAAGTGTGTGTGTAAGGGGAGAGGATAGGACAAGGAAGAGGAAGGAGAGATCGCGCGCGGTCCGTGGTCCGTTTGTTAGGGAACTGCTCCGGCATTCGCCTGGTGTTGATCGGAGAAACCACGGAAAACTACCAATCAGAGCAGCCGGCCGCTAGAATTTTCCTTCAGACAGCGACTGAATTCGACCTAGCTGAAAAGCTAGTGTCGAAAATCCTGCCACCATGGGGAGTGGGAACCTAGGACCTACCGGTCAGAGGCGCTGCAGTGACATCAGTTGATGCACTGAGCTACCGCTCCCGATGATTCCGTGTCTTAATTTCACTGGGCCTCCTCAAATTTTAAAGCCACCATCCGCCACTGAACCCAAGCATAAGGAAAGCAGCGCTTCTGGATGCACGGAGCGCTCTGCGCCGGCGTCGGCGGTGTTGCCGCCTCTCCCTTGTTTTAAATACGCAATAAAAACGCTCCGCGTGCCGCGCACATCGTCATCGCTTCCACGAGATTCGATGGCGCCGCCTTTCCGATCGGCGCTTTGGAGGCCCCACGCCCCGCTCTAGCACGGAATACGACTAAAGAACGGACGAGGTATGTGCTTCGAGACCAAAGGGTGGTATCAACTGCAGCGCCTCTGACCGGGAGGTACTAGCTTCGAGTCCTGATGGCGGCAGAATTTTCGACACTAACTTGTCAGCTAGGTCGAATTCACTGTCTGGAGGAGAATTCTAGCGGCCGGCCGCTCTGATTGGTAGTTTTCCGTGGTTTATCCGATCAACACCAGGGGAATACCGGAGCAGTACCCTAACAAACGGGCCACGGACCGCGCGCGATCTGTCCTTCCTTTTCCTTGACCTGTCCTATCCCCTTACACACACACTTACACTAAAACGCACTACACTACCACATATGCAGGAAGACCGGTCGGGAGCTTAGAGCTTGACCCAGCTGAGGCGGTGCTCCGCTGGTGGGAGAGTCCTGGTTAGGGGGAAACCCCACTAGCCGACGGTAGGTCGGCGGCCGAACTTGCCATTCAGCGGGTGAAGATCACCGCCATCTGCCGAGAAAAAACATGCACTACACTAACGGGACTAATGACCAAAGCAGTTAACGCGCCCGGAAACACGAAAAATCAATCAGCCAAAGGGTGGTTACATCCGAAGGTCAAGATCGAAAAGAAGAATGTGCCTGGAAAAATCTAGAGATATCCTCCATCACCTGGACCCCACCATCACTACCCATAATATACTTATGACTTCATCTGGACACAAAACTAATCTGGAAAACCCACATAGATATCAAAAGTAAACAAGCAAGAAATAAATTATTCCAACTCTGACCACTGATCAACAAATACAAATCTTTGTCGCACTGTACAACACTATACAAAACTATATAACTATTATAATATAACTATATAACTGTTGTACTGTACAGTACAACACTATACAAAACTATAATCAGACCACTTTTGCATTCTGCAAGCACCATATGGACAAACACAATAATGCAAAATAAATTTTTAAGATTAATCACAAATATCCCCAGGTTCATAAGTAATAAATAACTTCATTCAGAACTAAACAACAATATAAAATTAAATCATATAGCACAAATATCACACAACTTCAACCAAAACCTAACAGACATAACAGCAGCATCCCATTAAAAACTACCCAAAAATTCCACCCACACCAGAATGAAAAATAGATTTCCTTTTGAAGCCTTCCTCAAAATTTTAGCCAATCATCATTCTTGACCCTGAGGTTCTCCCCTAGAGTATTCTCTTCAATGTATAGATTAAGTTAGCTTAGATATTTTAACTAGAATAAATCTGAAAATACATCTGTAAAGTAATTGTACTGAACAATGTATACCTTCCAAAATTAATAAATGTGTTTAAAAAAATCTAGGGACAAAATTCCTTCTTACACATTAATTGTGGCGCTAAGAATAATAACGGCAGATCTTAACCGAAGTTTGTTTTGAGAAGAAGAAAAAAAACTTTTTCTCTTTTCGTTCAAGTTCATTCGTTCTGCACAAACTTTTGATGGTGGAATTGGAGGGTTTTGCTTTATCACAATTCATCTGATATTTCAGCATATGATAGGTATTGGCAGAAGTTTACCGTACTAAAACTGCGAGGTGGGTTTGGATCTGCCTGTATTATCTTGAGCGCCTCAATTGATTTGTATATTTTATAATAGTCAGTTTGTTTATTTAATAAATTATTAAATTTTTACTAGATTGGACAGTTGAATGTGTTTTTACATGTTCTGTAAGATTCCATTAGCGATGTGGATTATATTGATATATGTATGTGGATGTTAGTGGATGTGAAGAAGGCAATTGTAGCGTATTGTATTGCCATAAGCAGGAAGACCGGAGCCTGGCATGGGCCGCGTGGCAGGATTAGTGCAGGCAGAGAATGCCTGTAGTAGAAATTCCAGGAGAATTGGAATAGGTGGTAGCTAGAGTCGGAAGCACTCCGAGGTATTTTGGGAAATTCCAGAAATCCACGGGAAAGGATGCCCAAAATGCGTGGCGGCGCGACAGTCATGTCGTGTGAATTGCCGCGCGAACGCAAGATGACGTTGCGTGTCACGTGGTTTGAAAGGTATATAAGTGAAAGGCAAATCTCGGGGGGGAGGTGAGTGAAAACCTCGGGCGAGCGCCCCAGGCGGTGCGGAGACCAGCTAGGCTCGTAGTGATGGGTGTACCCATGTGTTGGGACGCTGCTGTGGAACATTTTTTGCACGGGTGACTGCGGTCACGGGGCTACGCTGTGTGCGTACGCTCGCTGAGGAGTGGCGAGGGCCACGAGTCAGGCAGATTTGCATCATTTAACG
>BLKR01013000.1:0-14393 GCA_011170035.1 Teleogryllus occipitalis | reverse complement strand
GTATTTTTTAGTTTCCATATTATTTTGAGATTTTCATAGGCGGTTGTCTTATTTACTTTGTATTTTCATTTAACTTTAAGTCGTATAGCAAAAGAATTCTGCAGAAAGAGGCATATCCGGTACTGATAAGCTTCATTGTGTCAACGTTTCTAAGAGGTCGATTGTATGGCAGTAATACATTTCGTAGCAATGAGACAAGATCATGTTTGGATTGACCCAGATCACACGACCGGAAAACGAACTGTAGAAAACAAGAAGAGGAAAAGCGAATGCACAAATCGAACTTGAGGGAAGTACGAAGTACTTTCCTAACCATCAAATGGAGAATTGGAAAATATAATGAAACCCTCTCCTAAGGCAAGTGAAGGAAAGAAAAAACATTTCATCAAGGTTGTTTGTTCTTCATAAGCCGGTATTTGAATCGTCTTGATGTCAAATTCAGTTAAGAATCGAAGGCACCTCAATGGGCCAAATCTGACTTGGTAATGACGCAATTTCACTGTCTGATATTACAAACACGCTTGTGCCGTTTTTAATGCAGCAAAATCAATTTTCATATTCAATTATGTTCACAGAATAGTTCTCACATTGATTTTCCTCAAGAGAACCAAATTAAAAGCCATGCAATTTATTCTTAATCTTATTTTAGAATAGTAATTTATGGAAATTGCTTTCTTCAAACTGCGAAAATACCTTTCGAAGTAACAAAGATCGCGTTGAAGGCGACGCCGCTCCACTGCTCGGCCGAACGGGGAAGAGGAGTGACGAGTAAGAAGGAGGAAAACAAAGGGTGAAGAGATTGGAGGAGGAGGTGGGGGGAAGCGGGTCGCAGCCGCGTGGGGTGCGTCGTGTTGCCACAAAGAGACGCACAGAGCGCCCTTGTTGGAAGCCACCTAAAGCTCGGCGGTCCGATCCGTTGAAATCGACCATCTACAGACATTTCGACTCCATCGATTCCGTTCCCGAGTCCATTCTTTTCTTTCGATACTTTTGGAGTTGGTATTGAATAGCTTTCTTTACGATTATTGCTACAATCGATACATTTTGGACGGATTCGATTCGCATCCTTTTCTTAAGACGTTTTTATTTTTACATTTAATGCTTTGTTAGAAATGCTAGATTGAATTTGCAGGGCGTGCCTCTGTACGTTTTCGTAACCGCAGATTAGCAGCTTCTCAAATTTGCAATATATTATACTGATAACATACATAAAATAATGGAATGGAAATATTTGGAGAGTGAACATGTTATAAATGTTGGCATATCATGGAGATACGTAAACCTTCTTAGGATTCTTCTGATTTTTTTTTTGTTGTGATTCGACGCTGGTACAAAAGCTTTTGTTTTTCAACGTTGTCACGGTGTTCCACCAATCATTATTTTCCAAAACAATTTCATGTTTTATTACCCTTATTTCGTAAACATATGTAACGATTTGAATGAAATTATTTTAAGTATCGATACTTTTCTTGTGATTCCACTCCATTTTCAATTGCGATGTTTAGATTTCGGAATCTACTCCGGAGTAGATATTTTTGTGGACTCACATGTCCCGGCAGTGCGCTATACAGTCTGTCAGAGTACCGTAATCGTCAATGACCGCTTCCCTCAATTAAACTTTAGTGTTAAAAATGGAAATACGGCATGAACCTCAAACGAAAGGTTCATGCTGTATTTCCATTTTATTCATCTCTTATTCATCTTTTATTCATATCTTATTCCCTATCTTTTAGATGACGACTGTTAATTTTGTATGAAGCTTAGAACGTCCTGCGACATTTTTCCTAAACAACTAAGCGTCTAGTTGCAACACTGAAGTCCCTCCTTTAAATTTCATTATTTGATAAGTTTTTTGTTAAGTGTACGTAATTCAGAAAAATATTCTATTCTAGAAGTAAAGAGTCAAAGCTGTCGCGAGGAAATAAATTCTTACATTAATAATTCATTCTAAACAGTAATGGAATACCATTTAATTTTATAAATACTAAATGCAGGTTTTTGTGTTTTCAAAATGACCTTTATTATCAGTAATAGGATTAGAAACTAAAGCTCAAGGACCTCTAGGTGAACGTCACGTGCCATGCCACGTGCCAGGAATGAACAGAATTTCGTTCCTTTGATATTTGTTACAGCCATTGAGGCTTAATGCGTTCTCGGAAACCAACAGTAAGTGCATCGAATAAGGGGTTCACTATGTTCCCAGCGCATTTAGCTGAATATGACAGCCCTTACTTCTCCAGCAGCTTTACCTTAACTACTAATGGTGCAACAAGCGTCGTGACTAGGGATATTTAATCCTTCTGCCACAGCAGCTCTCGAGTTCCGAAGCGTGCGATTGCCGGGAACGCGCGCGGCAGTGGCTTCCTGCCCAAACATCAAAGAGCGATTGGCACCCCTTCTAACGCCCTTCACCTCGATTGCGAAACCGAATTGCGCCCCGCTACAACTACCAAATTCTAACGCCATTTTATGCGCCATTTTATAGAGACTAGGCGTTTTTTATTGTTTATGGAGGTGTGGCCAGCCAGTATTGCATCACACCGTGCCGGGCGTGACTCCCATGGTAAGCGGCGTGCAGCGTGGCAAACCATTCCGGCAGCGACACTGAACCACGATGCCGAATGCAAGCGCGGGGCTAATATAAACGGGCCCGGCGGAGCCAGGGTCAGAGAGGCACACGTGAGTTAGTGAAGTGCATACGACACGTCAAGATCCTTCTGATGATGTTTCACGATCTCGGAGCTCTGCTGCTGCCGTTGCCTTCCCTGCCGGAGCACCTGGTCCACGGAGTGATGAGGTAAGAACGAGATCGCCATCTCTGAAGCTCGACTCCTGTATATCTCCTTCACCTGGTTTATCGGCCCCCTCTCTCTCTCTCTTAATCAGCAATAAATGGTGCATTAATTCGAACATGACTTCTTGAGTAAGCTGCCCTCCCCCTTCCCTTCAACATTCACAACGTATTAAATCAACCACAGTACTCCAAGTGACTTAGGAATACGCTGAAGTCAATACGCTCCGAGGGTGGCACGTCACAGAGGTGTTCGATTCGAAAAATCTTTTTTGGCAGCGTATCCTTATACAATGTGTAAAATACGCCAAAAAAGTTCCGTTCTGGTGTCCGTTGCTCAAATTTTACATTACAATCTCGGCGACGCAGGAAATTATGATGTAGATATTTTCAAATTCTTATATTATACTCTAACGCTATATTAACAGTTGTATCCACAGGAAACAGGAGTTCTGTGAGACAACAAAGAGTTCCTGAGACATAAACGTTTCCTTTAATTAAGGAAACTTCGATCAACAAAAATATAAATGCAGTGCACGTTTGACACACGCCAGGAGCAGTAATGTATTGAATCGCGAGTGAAGACTAGTTTTGTGTTAGAACGTGAGACGAGTTCTATCACGGCTATAATAATACTAAATATACTGTAAACTATTTTATTTTATAGGTAATTATTACAGGCCAGTAGCCAATTATTACGTTCCAGTAGCAGTTTAATTTTATACGACCAGTGGCGTTGGTTGCTTCCCTGTAACTGCACTCGAAAACATCTATGTATAAGTGTGTCAGACTGTTCACCTGCTAATTTAATCCAAAGTTTAATGGGTTTCATTTTAAAATCTTTCCAAATTCCTACACTACCGACCTCTCTTAGGACTCCGACATTTGCTGCGAATCTAGGGACTCCGAGAATTAATTTGAAATAATCTGTTTCGACGCTTTCTAGTCGATCTATCCTATCCACTCCCCAAATTTCTGCCCATAATTCATTGCTGGGAGAACTAGCGATTTAAACATTGTATCGCACACCTTTAAAGACAATTCCGGAACCCTGCGCACTGCGCAAACGATTTCTTTGAGCGCAATTCTTCCTTTACTGTGCGCCGCCACTATGTGATTATTCCATCCCCCATTCATGGAAAATTTTGCCCCAAGATATGTAAATGTTTTAACCCGTTCGATCTCGTCCTGAGCGTAAAACCATTTCTCTTTGTTACCCCAGATAAATCCATTCTTGAAGACAACTACTTTAGTTTTTTGAATATTTACTTTTAATCCCCATGTTTCACTATACGATTCTAAGAGATTTAAACTTTTCTGTAAGCCGTCAATAGTCTCCGAACATAAAACTAAATCATCAGCATATAGTAGTCCGGGAATGTTCAGGCCCTCAATTTCCGGTGCAGATGTATCCGCTTCCTGTAACCACGTCAATAAATCGTTTATAAACAAGATAAACAATAGCGGTGAGAGAGGACAGCCCTGTCTTACTCCTACTGTCGATTTTATTTTTCGCGTTGTACTTCCATCACCGCACCTGACACAGAAATTTACGTCTTCGTACATGCTCTGCAGCACTTTTAAAACTACGTGAGACGCCTAGCCCATTAAGTTTTTGCCATAAAGCTTTCCTATTGATAGAGTCAAACGCCTTTTCGAAATCTACAAAACTGCAATATAAGTGGCCCCGTTTACGCGCAAGCGCCTGTTTTACTAGGGTATCTAACACAAAGATATTGTCGGTAGTCGCGAAGCCTCTCCTAAAGCCTGCTTGCAGTTCTGATATTTTACCGTGCTTTTCCGCCCATTCACT
This sequence comes from Teleogryllus occipitalis, assembly GCA_011170035.1. NCBI lineage: Eukaryota > Metazoa > Arthropoda > Insecta > Orthoptera > Gryllidae > Teleogryllus > Teleogryllus occipitalis. Next base: position 9,789 of record BLKR01013000.1, on the reverse strand, counting down.
CAGTCGCCCGTTGAGTATTTTACAAAATAGTTTGCTCAGCGCTGGTAAAAGACTAATTCCGCGATAATTATGTGGGCAATTTGTATCGCCTTTATTCTTAAAGACCGGTTGGAGGATCGCTGTACTCCACGTTTCTAGATACGATCCGGAATCAACTATTGCATTAAATAAATCCAGAATACTCTCTGGGTCTATGTGCCACAATTCCGAAATAAATTTTGTCGGAATGCCGTCCGCGCCGCCTGCCTTCTTATTATTCATGGCTAGCATAGCCCTGTTTACTTCATTCCAGGTTATAGGTTCGTATAATTCAGGGACACCCCGGTCCGTGATAATATCTATCCCTGTTTCAATATTCGCTATTGTGAGCGCCCGTGAAAAGTACTGCTCCCACGCGTCTGATGAGATTGTATTACTTACATTTCTTTTATTACGCAGAGATCTTATAACGTCCCAAATTGATTTATTATGATCGTTTCTTAAAATTGCCTCTATTCTTGCTGTCTCACCCTCCTGCCAAGATTTCTTCGATTTCTTAATTGTGGCCTCGTATTGCCTACGTAGTAACAAGTAACTATTTCTCGCTTCCGCAGTTCCACTGTTTCTGAACATCCTTAAGGCTACTATTGCTTTACGCCTGCTCTCCCGACACTCCTCGCTAAACCACCCTTGGGTCAGTACCCTTCCTCCTCTCCCCCACATTCGCATGCCCTTCCCTGCGCGGTAGAGCCGCCTTTCTAAATTCTTTGTTTGCCTCTCCGGTGACCGCTCCTCACGTGACCACCCTGCAGAGTTAAGAATAGACTCTGCAAATTCCTGTCGCTTTTCCTCTTTCCATACAAACCGTCGTCCGGCTATTGTGACGTTCGTTGCTCCCGCCCGCACCACTGCCGGTGGCCGTTCAGTAGCATTTACTGCTAAATGAACACACACAGGCAAGTGGTCGGATTCTGCCCGTAGTTCGATTCCAAAATCTAATAAATTGTTTATTCTTTCATGCGACAACAGAGCATAATCTATTACACTACCTCCATTCCCACTAATAAAAGTTAGTTCCCCTTCAGTATCCTGTCCATAGTTGCCATTTAAGATTTCGAGATTAAATCTCTCGCATAATTCTAATAATTCCTGACCATCATTATTGATGACTAAGTCTTTGCTTTTTCTAGAATTAGCTCTTGCTTCTTGCCGATCGAATTCCGAAAATACTTCCTGCTCATGGCCAATTCGAGCATTCATGTCACCTAAGACTAGTAAATCAGTATTCGGATACCTTTGCTTCAACGAGTCTAAGAAATTATTGATTTCGCCAAAAGCTTCTGGTGAATAATAACGCGAGCCCTGTGGGTGACGGTATATAAATACAATTGCGATGTCTGTGTTTTGCATTACTAGTCTAATACAAAGAAAATTATCTGAGTTTGTAGCAATTTCATAAATATATTGCATTAACCTATCCCGAAATAAGCACGCAACAGCCCCCGGGTACCTACCCCTTTCCCCTCTACGTTTTTTAGTTTTGCATATGGCTGTAAAACCAGACACATTTAACGTTTCACCCTCCTTCCACCAAGTTTCTACGAGACCGATTATATCAAATGTATTTATGTACCCATGGAAGTCTTGATTTCCGAGCTTAGAGCCTAGACCTTTGATGTTCCAACATCCTATTCTTAAAGCCTATTCATGCCTATTTGGCGACCTGCTTGGTCCCGACTCACCGCGAGCTTCCTGCTGCTGCATGTTTGCTGCAGCCATCGCCCTCGTAAGAGGTCCTCGCTCCAGGCTGTCTGCCGCGAAGCGCCCGGGACTCGCCGAGTGCCGTGAGCTCCGGCGGGAACGCGAACGCGAACGCGAACGCGACCGCCGACGCGAACGCGAACGAGACCGCCTCCGCCGCGATGCCGCGGGGTCAGAGGTCGTCCGCACCGCCCCAGCACGAGTCGCAGCCGCAGGCGCGGCCGCGGCCACGGCCGAAGGCGCGGGTGGGGGCGGTCGCGAAGAGGCGCCCGATTGCCCGGAGGGGGTGTCCGCCCTCCTGGAGTTCTGCCCCCTCGCTGAGTTCACGGGGCCCCGCCGCCCCGCCCCCTCCCACGCCCGCGGACGGGCCGCCAGCTCAGCCAAAACGTAGCTGCGCCCTGCCACGACAAGCTTGTCGAAACGAATCGACGCCTGCCTTCCGCTCGCCTTCGCCTCCTGCAAATGCGGAATTAACGCCTTACGCGTTTGCCGCACTGCCCAGCTGAAGTCCTCACGGACGCGCACCCTGCCATTCCGGGAGAGATACTCCCGGGCTGCTCGCAGCAGCTCCTCCCGCTTCCTGAATGAAGCCAGCTTGGCCACAATCATACGCGGCTGTCCTTCGCGCCGCCGCCCGGTCCGGTGCGCGCGCTCGATATCCTGGAGCTCCAACCTGACCCCCAGCTGCTCCGCTAGATCCAGGATACATCTTTCCGAGTCCGCCCAAGACTCGTTCCGCTGCTCTGGGATGCCAGTAACAATGATATTGTTACGCCGCGACTGGTTCTCAAGGTAATCCATCTTGCGAGCCAGCCGCTCGTTGGCTGTCTGCAGCGACTGCACTGAAGCCTCTGCCGACGTTACCCTAGCCTGCAACACATCGATTCTATCAATAAGTTCCTTATGGTTCCTATTGATCGTTTCGATGATATCGACGTTAGTAGGGGGGCCGGGATTCAGCTCCACCCCTCCGATCGCCAATAACATCGCCATCACCGCCGCGCCCAGCACGCTCGCAAGGAGCCCCAGCCCCTGCGCTGTCCCCCGGGCACCGCCACAGCGCGGCAGGTAGCCCCTCACCCAGCGGCCGATAGCCGCGCGCCACTGCTCGGTCGACACCATCCTGCAGCAGGTAGAGCGCTTAGTAAAACACGTCCGCTCGGCTCTGCGTCTGGCGAGAGACTGTAAACTAGTATACTGTAAACTAGTATAGGATATAGCTGCAATTGCAGCTAGTCATTTTACCACTATGGATTCTTCTGAGTACAGGGGAACCATAACCACTAATCTGCCTGATAAACAACACGGAAATTCATCAAAGAAATCATACGCCAGTGCCATGACCTCAGATGTATTCCCATCTAAAGATCAAGCAATCGTCATTGAAGCACAAGAAGGCTGCCTATAAAGGACTACATCAACAAAGTTGCGTCTATTGTGGACTCTAAGGAAATAAGGTTCGTGTCACGTATTTCTAATAACAGAATCTGTGTTTTTTCTCTAGTCAAAAGATTGCAGAACGTTTTACTGATAATAACAAAACAATTAACATTAATAACATAGAATTAGGTGTCAGACCACTTATTAGTAAGCACAAAAGAGTTATCATTTCCAATGTTAGTCCAATAATACCTCATGAGGTAATAGAAGCAGAATTTACCAAGAGGAACATAGTAACTACTACAAAGATTTCATTCGTTAAAGCAGGATTATCAGAACCAGGACTGTCACATATGATGCGTTTCAGGAGACAGGTGTATATTGAATCTGATGACACAGACAAACTCCCAGATTCTCTTGTAATATACTTTGATAATACATCTTACCGTATCTTTCTGTCTACCGATAACATGTCTTGTTTCATTTGTAGACAAGAAGGACACATAGCTCAACTGTGTCCAAATCAACCTAATGTAAATGACATGGAAACATCTGAAAGTTCCACCCAGCAAGTACCTAACCTCAACATCAGAACAACCCCACAAACAGTAAATAATGCAATGAAGGAAATAACAAATAACAATTTCCCTCCCCTTCAAAAACGACCCCTACCTTCAGAGTCATCAACTCAACCAGAAAGTACTCCCAGTAAAAAGTCTCAGGGGGACAAGAACACAAGGCAGAATAAAAAGAAAAAGAAACTTGAAAATACTGAAGAACCTGTAAATAACCAAACAAAAACTGTTGAAGAATGAACTGTAGAAATTAGGAACACAATTGAAACCAATGGGGATAAATATCCACTATCCTATGAACAATTTGTAAGCTTCTTGGAAAACACCTTTGGATCTAACAACCCAGCAATGATTGCAAAAGACTACACTACAGATATACAAGGATTAATTACAATGATGAGTGACACCTACCTCTCACTCTGTGATAGATCTATAAAAAACAGGTTTACAAGAATTTTAAATAAACTTAAAAAAAGTATTGAAATACAGAATGAATCTGAATATTCATCAACAGATTAGTAGCTGCTAAACTATTCTTGGCATGCTCATCCTACAATGGAATGTGAATGGATTCTACCCTAGATACGAAAGATTACAACTATTATGCCACCAATATAAACCTGATGTCTTATGTTTGCAAGAGACTAACTTCAAAAACAACAAAAGTAGTAAAATAAAACACTTTAAATGCTTCAACAAGAATAGAGATAATTCCAATATTGCATGCGGAGGGGTTGCAACATATTGTATGTAAAAGAACCTCACTCAGCTGTTGAGTTGGATATTGACACTGATGTACAACTGGTGGCTATCCAAATATCATCCCCAGTTCAAATCTGTATATGCAACATACTTACCGAACAGCTACCCTTTTGAAATTTGTGAGCTCATCAATATTGTAAAACAACTTCCCAAACCATTTTTAATATTTGGAGATTTTAATTCACATAACACATTGTGGGGGTCTAAAAAAACCAACTCTAGAGGCAGTAAACTTGAAACTGTCATAGATGAAACAAACATAATGTTGTTAAATACTGGGCAGCCTACCCACATTAACATAAGTAATGGAAGTTTAGTAGTATTGACCTCACATTTAGCTCTATAAATTTTGCTCAAAAATGCAGCTGGTTTGTGTCAGAATATCCCCATCATAGTGACCACTTCCCATTATTTACTAGTGTCTCTACAGAACTTTAATGTTGATGCTTTACTTCATTCAAGCACCCAACAAGAAAAAATTATAAAATTTTGTAAATCAATTAATGTCTCTCACGAACTGTAATACTGTTTTTTTAAGTGTATGTATTGTGTGTATTACCATAACATGTGAAATATTTCCAACCACTGGTGCAATGTAAACTGTAATGTAATTCACTGAACAAAAATGTAAAAAATATAAAGAAGTATGTAACCATGCTATAAAAAAACCCTTATTGTAACTTACTGAATAGTCGCTAATAACCTCGCAGTTGATGCGACTATAAATAAATTTTAAAAAAAGATGAATATAAATAGAGAAAACCGCTGGTCTACGTTAGCAAGCCTTGGTTGCTCTTGCGTTGCTCTTGAATATTCTGTGGGTGTCGCGGTGGCTATAGAAGAGCGCTCTTTGACCCTTCCGAGAGGAAAGAATCTGTGATGGCCACCCCCGCGCATCAACGATAAGCTATTAGTGGGGCGGCGGCGAGCGCTAGCCTCGACGGCCGAGTGACGAAGCTTTTCCAACAGGTAGTGCTAATTGAACTGTTTATTATGACGTAAAATTCATTTTGGTGCATTATTTTGTTTTTTAAAAAATTACACAAATGCTTTTTTTTAATATCTCTCAAGCCGTTAATATGCACATTTCCAGCAATTTGTAAACACTATTGCATTTGTGAGTTAAAGTGCTTTAGATGGCATTAGATAATTGAAGTGTCCAAGTTCCAAACACAAGGGTTCAATAAACAATTTATTGACAGAAGCAGGTACAGAGCTTTAGTGCCGGATATCCAGGAGAATTGGTAGAGAGACGAAGCCGTGTTGCCGTAAATCCAGGAGATGTACCACTATACGCCGAGTCACCAAGTAGCCGAAAAGGAAAGTCCGTTGTCGTCGCGCAGTTGTCGCAGTCTATCATTCACACCGTAACCACCACTTAACCACAGTATCGTCGCTCTATCACCGCTGCTCACTCGCTCACTCTCTGCCTGCCTGAGCTCCGCGCCGAGGCTTTATAGCTGCCCTGGGCCGTAGGCCCGCTGACTGGCTGTGTAGTAGGAACAAGATATACAATTTTATACGACTATTACAGATGATATGAGACCGTTTGGTTGTGTTACAGCATCACTAGTTTGATAAGTGGAGAAAAATATATTGAGATTGAAAGGGACGAAACCATAAAGCGACTGCCCGGCTTGCCTACCTGAGAGCACGGCCTCCTCCCGTGCCGCTGGCCGCCGGGTTTGGCCGTTCAGCCGCGTCGAGGGAGCCCCCGCAAGGTTCGGGTGACGCAACTGGGGGGCTCAGGTACTTTTTCCGAAATTTCACTTTACGCCGCTCCTATTCATCCGATTTGCATGATTGACACGGCGTTGGATTCAGGAAACACGTCGTCATCGCGCTATAAGCCCACATTTTTTAATTTCTTCCCAGAACTATCAGAAATCATTTAATTTTTTTTTTGGAAATATCTTTTGAAAAAACGGCATCATAGCGTGAATTCTATTTTAAAAAGGAGTCCAATGCCGTTTACAGATCGAAAATCGGACAATTTGTTCAGACTTTATCGATCTAGTAAATTCCGTGTGATAGTACTGCGATCTATTGATTTTTCCTATAAGTATTTTTCGGTGCATTTAGCCTTAAGGAGCAGTTCAAGAAGAGAATGTCCTGCAAGACTTGAATAAATTTATTCAATTTAAAATTCTAATTGTTATTGTAGCTTATTTTCCCCCACATTTTTACTCTAGTAGTAATTGACCCCATAATCTTCTACTTTCAAAATCACCTAAAACATCTTCCTTCTTTTGATACATTACATGAATCTTTGATCAGGATTTGAATGGTTTAAAGAAAGTGATTTATAGCGTTGATTTAAATCAAATAATTCCTTCATTGAAATAAAATAATTCAACAGTAAACATAAACGCTAAATCTCTTTGAATTGTTTTAACGTGTTTTTTCTTTTAGTAGTAACAACTCCTTTTACCAAATATGTATCTTTGTTACATTTTAAGACACTCCAATAATTGAATTTTAGAAGTATTTATTTTCAAGCATTTAGGAATTCATGAAATTTCATTGAAATGTTTGCCATTCTAAAAAATGTTTTTATTCATAATTTTTAAAAAATATAATTATTCATAATTTTTAAAAATATGTGTTTACAATGCAAAAAATACAATTTTGCGATAAAATTTCATCGCAGATGAGATCCAATAAGATCTGTCATCCATCCAAGAAGGTAGTTTAACCTTAACCATTATTTTTTATGTGTATTAAGAATTTGCAACGATATTTCACATTGCAATGGAGGTTCCCTAGTGAATTTCTGTTGGTTAACGTTAGAATTTAAAAAATCTGCAATTTTACTGAATTTATAAAGAATAAACATTTCAAAATTCGCAATGATTCTTTGGAGGTCCGCTAGCGCTAGCGCTTATTTGGAACAGATGTCTCTTGCATGCACTTCTGATCTAAGAGAGAATGTAACGCAATTTCATTCCGAGAATGCGTACATTGAACACATGTACTCGCATTCGAATATTATAGAATAAAAACATCAAATTTGCAGCTTGAGAAAAATGATCCCGAATTATTGAATGATAAATTGAATTGAAAATATTAACTTAAAGTTTATATACATTCATGTAAAAATCTCTAAACTTGTATAAATAAAGTAGTATTTTGTGATGTGTGGACTACTTAGGTGATCTTTTAACACAGAAAATTGAATATTCCTTTATTTGATAAACTTAACATTCCATTCATTCAATCCAATACAGTTTACAGCAAACAAGTAATAGTATGTTTTCCTATTTTTTAATGGTAATGGTTAAACAAGACGAAAAAATAGTTTCTGCCACGGTTCTAACAGGAACCCTGTGAAAAAAATTAATAATAGTCATTCGGTTTCTCAACATCCCTTTATAAAAAAAAAGCGGAAACTATCGTTTCGGCGTAACGCACCTTGAAAAATAATTTGTTTATAATCAATCTCCTCCCTATTTGGTAAATATATCGAATTTCAAATTGCAGGACTTAAACGAGAATATAAAACAAAATAAAATTTATGTTCTTATTCGCCGTAAAAAGTAAGATTTATCGTAATTAAATTGGTCATAAAATTTGTTTACCAGCGGTGTTTTTTAAGTGTTTGTGGCAAGCGCGACATTGGAGAACTGTTTTTTCAGTATACTTGTGTAGAGTGAATGAATGAAGTGCAAACAAATGGAGTCATTGTAACATGTTAACTTCTTATAAACAATTACACATATCTCGCGAACGAAATATGATAGCACATATCGGATTCTGGAATTGTGAATCCCGTTTAATCCCCATTCAGATGAGACAATAAAAAAGTTTGCACCACTTGTAAATTTATAACCAATTTCCAACTTTTGAAAATCTATATGGGGAGAGTTTCCCGATGTTCCAGAGCCGAAAACCGCGATTTAACAATTTTGCCACAGTTTACAATGTTGTAAAGAAATTCGAAATATGCGTTAGAACGGCCGGGAAGACTCCGCAAGTTGTGCCTGAAAAGAACATTTCAAAATAGCGGTTTGACAGGGGTTGCATATTGATTACTAAACGTTAGAATCATTGTTACTAAAATGCTAAATATTTACCTGTCTATTGACTGTAATTCTGGACGGAAAACCCTTGCTCAGAAATATTTTTTCCTTATGGCGTATGTGCAGACAAAATCTTTCCTTCGGCTGGGAAATAGGACGATATTTCCCCCTCGTACGTAAAAGAAACTCGCTCCCCTCCCCCTGAGACAGCGTCCTTTCTACCTCTTGGGATTTTGCACCAATCAGAGAACTGGTTCTACCTCACAGCGATTTATTTATTTATTTATTTATTTATTTACGTCAAAAAAACAGTTAAAAACTGCGTATGACGGGCTATGGGGAAAGTGAATTGTGTGCACATTTTCAAAATTCTGTGATCCCTACACTAAATCATATACTACTTAAGTTTTGAATTTTGAAAGGGAGAAAAAAAAACAAAAAAACTCCCATGTATTAAAATCGATTTTCAAGGATAAATAAGCAATAAATTTTGAATTTTGAAAGGGAGAAAAAAAACAAAAAAACTCCCATGTAATAAAATCGATTTTCAAGGATAAATAAGCAATAAATTTTGAATTTTGAGAGGGAGAAAAAAAAAAACAAAAAAACTCCCATGTAATAAAATCTATTTTCAAGGATAAATAAGCAATAAATTTTGGCTCTTATTACTTCCTGCCGCGACAACGTGGAAAAGATAATTTGAATAATTGTATTTCCCACTGAATTCTAGAAGACGTGCACAGAAAATGAAGTTACATTTATGTCCAGAAGCAAAACAAGGGGCCATCTCAGCAGTTGCTCAATGGATCAGGGAAACTGGACGAAAAACCTGATCGAGATGGGGGTCATTGACCCGGAAGTTGCAAGTTACAATAGTTGTTACAGGGCTACATACTCATTTATACAGTCCAAATGGTAATTAATGCATTATGTATCAATGTTAAAATTAATGTTACTTTTCTTGTGATGCTCAGTATAGTCTCTAATTGTATAGAAACAGTTATGCAGCAGAAACGATTTCACTTGGATTTAAACTTTTCTATCGAATTTAATCGTTTAATGTCATCTGGCAAAGTGTTGTAAAATAATGTACATGTATTGTATGTGAATTTTTTGTAATTAGCTGTTGATACTGTCACCTGATGAATATGATTTCTACGTCGAGTGTTATAGTTATAGACATCGGCATTTTCTGAAAATATATTCTCGCCCTTAAGCAAGTCATTTTTGACAAAAACCAATGATTCGTAAATACACAGACACGGTAATGGTAAAATTCCTAGATTAATGAAGAAAGGCTTACATGAATCACG
>BLKR01012999.1:0-14413 GCA_011170035.1 Teleogryllus occipitalis | reverse complement strand
GAGTTGCAAGATCTGCTACACGATTACCTGTTTAATTCAAAATCACATGTCAGAAAGCCTAATTTTATACTCAAGTTACTATGAAAATATTAGCAAATGATACATCATTTTAATCCTCTTTTCATGGTCTATCCATTGCTGGTGATAAAAATATATAGTTCCATTTAAAAATCGAAGATGATTAAATTTCTCGAAAATTAAAAATATTATAGATAATTTCTCTACGGCTCGTTACTTGCCCCATGATTCCGCATTATTCAGCAAACACTTCATTTCGATACCCTGAACCGTTTAGAAGTTGTGGGGGTGATCCATAGTTGGTGGGACCCCCTGTTTATGTAATAACATTACAACTGCATTCTGACGGGCAGGAATTCGGGCTCTGTAATTATTCTTTTTTGCGTGTAACCTACTCTGTGGTGTGTGAAAGTGTATTTATTTATATATTTATTTTTACTTTCTCGTACACATTCGGAGTAACAAAAGTAATATTTAGAGAGGTATATATGTAATGTTGCAGTAAATCAGTGTCGAGAATTTAATGGAATTACACGTTTTGGGATCTTAAGTTACCAAGAGAGTGTTGTTATTATATCAAAACGTCCGTCTCTCCGTCCTTGTGTCCGCTGGTCTGTCTGTCTGTTTCTCTGTGAACATTAGTGAGTAACTTTTCGTAGAATTTTTGTCAAAACTAATTTTCCATTAACGATCTGGCCCGAATCGAGGCCCTGCTATTTTGAAAATAATTCTTTAAATTTTGGGGTAATTTAGTTGAAGCCCCAGAAGAGCATTTTCAAACTTTTCTTCAAAACGGCTCCAAAGTTTTTCGACCTACATATGTAACCACAGTCGAACATCCGCCAACGTCGGAACTCGAACTCTAGGGCCTCGCGGTCAGTAACGTTACAGGGAAAACTGTAACGATGCCACTGAGCTATCGCAACCTTTGCAACGTGTACTTCAAAACATTGTAAGTCTTTTTCCATACAAAGTTTTAATTTTTCAATATGACAAATATTCCATTGTTTCGTATTATTCGTGCGCATAGTAAATTTAACTTAAAGCTTCCTGCTTGAATCGTGTGTAACAAATCGGACAAATTGTATATTTGAAAAAATATTACAATACAATTAATTAATTATTACAATTAATACAATGAAGATCTATTGAGTGACAAAATGATCTTCCTCTAAAACTGAAAAATGTACCGAAACGAATGTTTGCTATTGTGGCAGTTTTCTGTATACTATTCGTTACTTCTGTGAACGTTGTCAGAAGAATACACTGCGTTAGACGAAAGATAATTATACATATTTCTTTCTTAACGTAATCTGCTCTTCATTATTAGTCTTTCAAATCATCTCATGTGCACGTTTCTTAAAATATGAGTGTTTTTGCAAAAGTTTGAGTTATATGGTGACAATATATATGTTTTCGAACACCACCAATACACATGCTGGAGACTTATTTCCAAGTGCAATCGTTTTCAATACTAAATTTTAAAATACGTTTTATTTAGAATTTTGTCTGAAATAAACAGTAGCTTTTGCGATTTTTCGAAAGAATTTTCTGGCATCAAGAACATTGTAATATTCAAAACACTACATAAGTAACCTGCCGAAGGACAATATCGTAGCGTATTTGGTTGGGTGGCTTCTTCTTGTGCTGAAGATCTCGGGTTCAAATCCTTGCATGCACTACTCATTTTTTATTCTGTACATTAGAGTATGTATCTGACAAATGACTTTGAAATCAGTTGTAGACGTGGAATTTTATATATCGTTTTGCTTTCCAATAATTATACATTTTTTTGTCTCTCAGCCGTGTCTCTGTCGTTTCCTTAAGGTTTATTAGAAGAATGAAGTGTTAGTAGTGTAAAAGTTGTAATATATTACGTAACCGTTACCAATAAAACAAGAAAATAAGACCGGTTTTTTTATTGTTTGTATTGGTAGTCAGATGAATAGAAAGTGAATAACTGCGTCAGTGGTAGGTGCTTTTTTCAATTACATATTTTTGAGAATCGACTAATTACCAGCTGCACTGAAACCCTTATTTTCCGAAAGAAAGCTGTAACGGCTATTCAAGCCAGCGGTGTAATTTTTGTTATCTTAGCTGGGAAGCGATAACCGAGCAAGTGGCAACAGCTCAGAATTTGGCAACAGGGCATTGGACACAGGAGGCCTGTGGCCGCCGCTTGGCCCTTTAATACAAGGATGGTTTCTTCATTGTAGGGAAGAAAGTGAGAGGGAATTATGTGAGCTTATTGCACTCGTCGGTCACAAATCATATGCGACCGCGCCATGTGTCTGCCTGAATTTTGACATTTGCAAACACGTTAGGAACGTATGTTGGCACGGTGTATAAAAAATCTGTTCCTCAATGCTTCTGTGCGAAATTGGTTTTTGATCTGTACGAGAATTCGTAAACGTGTTTTAAATTAAAAATTTTACAAAACAATATGAATATCGTCATCCATTTTTAACATGAATAAAGTAATATATTTACCCAACAGAAACGTGAATTATGAAGACAGAATATTAACAAAAGAATTGGGATCCCTTAGACCAGACTTGTGCATCAATCAAATGTCCAGTAATGAAAATAGGTCGGACATTTAAGCGGTAAATATTCTTATATTTGGTGCCCTCCCTGGTTACTAATCTGGTCACCCTAGAGGCGCCACTAGATCATAGCTACCTTAAAACACTAAGAAAGCAAATTCATTCACTTCTTAAATTCCCTAACATTCACTGATCACATATGACCCTGTAGGTCATATGTGGTCAGTTATGGGATTGAAAATAGAAAATGCAGTTTGTCTAATAAAAAAATATTAAACATGCATGCCTGAGAGACCGAAGTTTAATTGACCCTGCGACTACGGCAACGTTGCTGAAATCTATGTTGCAAAGACTAGAGACAATAATCAAAGCAAATGGAATTCATACCCAGTATTAAATAACGTAATATGTTTTGTTCAACAGCTGTGTACGAAAACTTTTTAAGCTTACAAAAACGGCCATTTTATTTTGTTTCCAAATACCAGAGAGTTGGTAACATTTTGAACTTTTGTAATATAAGGGAATAAAAAGAGTATTCTTAATTTCTAAACTTGATATCTTTATTCTTTCTAACATATCGTTCGTATTAGATTCGTAGAAGTTTCTGCTAGAGTTTTCTAGTTGTTCGCAAGGCCGTCCTTTGGCCTAAGCAACTGCCATGAGTCCCAACTTCAGACGGGGACATAGATAATTGAAATAAAATACAATAGGATCCCCAATAAATTTGTATTACACTCTTAAAGCCCATAAATATGTAAAGACATTTTTTTATCATTTTTACTGTTGAAATAGCTTCTTAAATATCGCAGGGTTATTGATAAAAGTGATCAATTCCAAAAATTTGTGGTTTTGGATAAAAGGCATTTACAGGTATCTAAAAATCAGTGTACTGTTTTCGATTTTCATAGTATTTATTGTAATGCTACATCTTCTATATTATTATCGTTTTATCATTAGTTTAATTTTTTGTTATTCAATTGGTCAATTTTCGCAAAAAAAATTGCAATTTTTTCAGTTGTGAGAACACGCTAGAAAAATTCAAACTTTCGCAATTTTTGAAAATCCTGTTAACCGTGAAAATAGAACCTATGCCACTTTTATAAGTGTATTTTGCTCTGTTATTACAATAAATTTAAAGAAAAAATTTTGAGCAAAACTTTTGAGAAAATTTCGAGAATGTCCGTGGGGCTTGATCTAAAAACCCCCAAGTTTTAAAGAATGGTTTTCAAAATTTCAAAGCTTCAACTACAGATAGACAGATGTTTCTCTAATTTGAAAAAAATCCTACGCATGGTTTAAGCGCTAGTAGTGTTCACAGACGGACAGACGGCGGGCGTTTCGCTTGCAATTGAGTTTTCGGTATCAAGGACCAACAAAATAGGAATTCTGGCTACATCACATATAAGAGGACTTTTTTCTCTTAATTAAGCAACTGCATTTATCCACTTTTTCGTTATCAGGATCTGGCAATGAATTTTTTCTGCCGAAAATCCACCGTTTTTTGGCGAAGCATTACATAACTTTCTCTACATTACGTATATTACTCCGTATATACGTAGGTATGCAAGAAAGTAAAAATGATATTTCATTAAAATCTGTCTCCTATTTATAATATACTCGTATAACTGTGTTCAGCATGCTCTTAATAATTCACTTCACCACAATAAGAGCATCAGTTAACCCCATACTGCAGTTAAGTGAATAATTTTTATCATCATACGTTTCTGCATCCCACGAAATTTGCTAACACTTGAAAATTAATAATTTGTATTACTGTTTCTTATATTAACTTCATATTATTATATAATAAGTTTGGCTAACTTAAGATAAACAAATGCAAAAGAAATAAATAAAAAACATATCTGGCCCAGTTAACCAAACTGTCCTGTATATCAATACAAGTAACTGGAGTTATTTTCTGACGTTAACTATCCACTCCACACAATTTTGCGTAGTGTAACGATTATGGACAATGTACTGAAATTACATATTATAATGTTCTAACCGAAGTGCTAGCGGTACGTTTTTTCGAAATTTTGATTAATAAAAACTAATGGCGGCATGCATGGTAATAGTCTAATTTTTTGATATTACAATTGTTTGGTGATGGAAACACCAGAATAACGTTCGTAAAAAACTATTAATTTTAACTTACTTTCATTGAGCGAAATAACTTCTTTACCGTGCGATAAGTTAGAGCCCTGATGAGTCCCAACGAAAAAAGTACGTCTTAATCCATTTATCGAGTACTTTATGCTATCAAATGAAGCTGAATAATAATGTTATCTTCTAAAATATTTTGATGTTTCGATAGCAGGAAAGTCGACAAATGAGGACATTAAGCGACAGTGTTGCGTAATATTCATTTTCCCACTTCCCTGGCAATATTCTGCGTCCGTTTATTTTCTGACTCTCAATTTACAATTAGAGAAAGCGTACATCCCCATCTCCGTTCTGATAGACTGAAACATTTTCTTGAGAAACTTCAATAAAATATTTCAATAGTTTTTAATTTTTTAAACTTAATTTAATTAATTTAAATTACTTAATTAATTTAAGTTCATTCACAATTAACTTTGTAATTGCAGAATTACATGAATTCAAAAAGATTGGTAGGGCTGTATTAGTATTTTTTGATATTTTGCGATTAAATAAAAAAAATAGTTCACGCATTGGTAGTGATGTAAAAAGCCGATAATAATATTAACTTATACCCCCGTTTTTATATATTTATATTATGAGACTTGAGATTGGAAATTATACGTGCAATTTTTCTTCTTGCAGCCGTCGACACTGTCGCTTTTGGGGAAAGTGGCCTTCGCGACCTTTCCCATTCTCGCGAAAGTGCCGGCGCCGCGAAGGCAATCTTCCCCAAATGCGACAATGGCAACGGTTGCTAACAGGAAATCTCGTACATTTAGTTCCAAATCACATGTCTGAAAGTATAATTTTATACTCAATATACTATCAAAATATTAACGTATGTTACATCAATGCATTCGTCTATTTATGATTATCTATCGCTAGTGAAAAAAATATATGGTCCCATTTAAAAAATCAAAGATAATTAATTTTCTCGAAAACTAAAAATATTTCGAATTATATCTCTGCTGCACATTACTTCCCCCATGATTCCGCATTGTTAAGCGAAAACTGCATTTCGAAATCGGGAACCGTTTAGAAGTTATGAGGTGGCCCATAGTTGGTGGGACTCTGTATATTTCTATTTTTCAGAAAATTTTCATTACGAATTTTTCTATTTTCCAATAAATAAGCGCTTTTTACAACAGTTATTATGTTTTATTTAATAAAAACCTCATGAAAACATTGTTCTCTTTTGTAATTGAGTTTCCCACCTCCCAGGAATGTTTCCGCGCTCAAATTTCTTTCGTTGCCCGCTGCAGCGACGATTTTGAGTGGCAGCACCCGCGAGGCATAAATAGGAACACGAATGCCCATGCGGGCAAAACTGACCGCCCTTGCTATAGAGTCTGCTAGGATATTATTTGATTGACAGTCACAACTATTACGATCGCGACGTTTTACAATCTTTTATTTTAGTCATCAATATTCCCTTCGAGATTATGAAAATTTTTTTCTGAAGCTTGGCATATTGTCAGTCCACTCTTAATGCAGGTATTATTCAGCTCACCGATCGCAAGAAGACGTGACTTGAACCGCGAGTACTTGGAAACAGCAATCTAGCTTAAATCAAGAATAACAGTGGCATCAGTTAAACCCCATTCCTAAAATACATTAAAAAAATTATATAAGAAACAGAAAACTGATTAAAATGCAAACAAAATGAAAGACAAAAAATTGAATTAAAATTATAATGATAATAGGACGCACTATTTGGTATCGCAATATTATAATAATTCATGAAGTCCGCAGAAAGGTTTCCAATCCCCAAAAGTTTTGTCCACACTAGGAAACAAACTCGCTTGGGTGCAGAGATTGGTTTCCATGTCCACTACACTATTATCTCCCCAAGAATCACAGCCCCTCCGACACAAAAAAAGTTGGACACATTAACACATGCTCATGAACGAGAATGAAGTCTGTTTCGAATTTTACGTGCGGTCTCACAGTCCGCGGTATCTACCAATGTTTGAAAGTAGGGTGTGACTACTATAAGTTTGAGATCGCCTGTTGGAATTTACGTGTTTCGGGAACTACTGTATGAACAGAACATTTCAAGAGTTCAATTAAATAACACGGCGACTAGAGCAAGTGACCTCTCTGAGGGTCATTTCAAAACATATGCGCGTGAGGGATGTTATGTCCTTGCCTTCAATGGAAATGGAAACAATGTTAATTAATGTAAGGAAGTATATGGATTTGGAATATATGCATTAAAAAAATATTTTCATCACAAAATTGCTCTCTCATTAAAATTAACTGAGCTCATGCTTAATTTCCCATACCAGACATTAGAAATTTCTATCATTACATGTCAATTAGGTATAAGATCGATTATTACCAGAACAAATCATCAGATTGATGGTGTACTTCTCAATATTGTCTGTGAAAAGTATACAAATGAGTGTTATAATAAGAAAGAATTTTCGTCTTCCTAAAACATGTGTATACTGTTTAGTTGCATGTCTTATTTCTATATTTAAATGTGTGTAGCATTACAATGCAAACAAAACTCTTATTCGTTTATTATATTGAATTTAAATTATTTTTCACAATTTATTACACGACAAGAACGTGTTCCTACAAAAGGAAGTAACGAAGCATTCTCCAGGGGAGGGAAGTGTTATTGGATTGGTGCCACATTCTACAGACTCCGCCTCTTATGCCTTTTAAGGCGAGGAGAACGGGGAAATCTTCCGAGGCTAGGCCACTTGAATTACTAGAAGAGCCAATGATAAGCGTTGCTTGCCTTAGAGTTAAGGATTGCTCAAGCCCGGTGTCAAATATACATTATTACTCTTTAAATTATTAACAAATGAGACATCATTGAATTTCTCTATTGATATATTCATTACAGGTAAAAAATGTATGATTCTATTTGAAAATTCACATGTGATTCATTTCCACCAAAATTAAAATTAATACACAGAATGTATCTGCTGCCTAAAACTTGCCTCGTGGAATAAATACGAAAATGAACTCTCATGCCACCGCTCTGTCCAAAAGCATTTTGCAAAATAATTTGTTGATAATGAATTTCCTCGCTAGACGTTAAACATATTGACATAAACTTTGCACCACTGAATAGAATGCATCCAACCGCAAAGAAACCTTCAAATTTGCAGGATAACAGTTCGTCTCAGCGTTTTGAAATTTGCCAGAGAATTTATTTATAATAAAACGTGTGTCAACGATACATGAAGAATCGAAAGTTAAAAAACAGCTTATGAGCAACAATTTCCACCGATTTGTCGTAAGTCACAAATCGTTAATATAATTTAATCAAATGAAAGTAAGACACTGCAAAACTATTTGAATTTTATACTTGACAGCCAATATCGAATGAATTGGGGGTTGGAAACAAGTGAGAGTTGTCATCAGACGCTAAGATCCTATAAACAATTGCATATCTCGAAAAGGAAAGGCGATAGCTCCGGTAGGATTGCGGAATTTTGCATCTTGTGTAAAGAGAAATGAGATGAGAGAATAAAACAGAATTGCAAAATTTGTAAAATTATAAACAATTTCCAATTTTTGCAATTCTAAAGTGGGAAGGGTTTTCTGATGTCCCAGAACCAAAAACTGCGAATTAACAATTTTGCAACAATTAACAATTTTATAAACAATTCCGAAATATGCGCTATTCCTGCCGGGGAGTGTCCCCAAACTGTCCCTGATTTGATGATAGCAAAATAACAATTTTGACATGAGATGCAAATTAATTGCTTAATATCTAGTTTAATTGTTACTTTAATGATAAATATACAGCTGGTCTTTGAATTTTACTTTCTTTTATTGAAATGGTTCCCTAGAAGTCCTAACGATTCGAAAAAGACAGTATTTTGCATTTTTGCAAATGTAATATACATATGAACAATTGAAAATGTGCAATTATAATCGTTTTTCTTATCGCAAAATTCTGTAGTAAACTGGTCATTTGATAAAGTTCATAAATTGCGTTTGGACAAGAATATTGGAATTTAAATATCTATAAGAACGTAATTGTTCTAAAATTAGTGTTATTTTATCTGATATCAATGTAATTTCTTCAGAAAGAATTGTGTTAACAGTGGTTAAGTGCTATGAGTTCATATATATTTCAATGCATTTACTTTCATGTTCATACAAGTGTTTCTTTCATGTATTTTTTATTTGAAAATACTTCCACATCTGAACTGGCGGCGCCCGCCATTTTGTACGACGTAATTTTGTTAGGGCACTCCCCCCCGCGTTGAGATTGGCTACGATGGTTTGTGAGGCTCCGCCTGCGACGTTTCGTCATGACAAGGGCTGTCCAAGCCGTGCAAAAGCTGAACTTAGCCGCAGACAGCCGCGATCAATTTATGTTTCCAGTACTGTACTTCCGGGCTTCGTCTGATGTTGATTGGAGAAACCACGGTAAACTACCGATCACAACAGCCGGACGCTAGAATTCTCTTCTGGACAGCGGCTGATTTCGACCTAGCTATCTAGCTCGTATCGAATATCATGTTACCGTCGGGACTCAAACCGTAGGACCTTCCGGCGAGAAGCACTGCAGTGACAATTGATGCCCTGAGACACTTAAGCCGGTCCGCCGACGGTATCATAGGTGTGGTTAGGAGGAAGAGCAGGCCCTATGGCCTGAGCCTCGCCATTAATAAAAACATTATTATTATTATTATTATTATTATTATTATTATTATTATTATTATTATTATTATTATTATTATTATTATTATTATTATTATTATTATTATTTTTAAAATGTGGAGAGATGCAGTAAAAATGTTATTTATTAAACATTTTAAACTATTCTGTAGCAAAATGGAAAATGAAGGTTTCGAAATATTGTGATAGAATTAAGAGAGCATTTTGAAGTCCTCAAATGATGCGAAAAGGGCTTCACATGTGAAGGTAATATTTTTTCTTAATCGACAAGGTAACCTCAATGCAGCTCTTGAATTAGTTAACACACGGCACGTTAGGCAATGAGAAAGCTGTCACCTATGAAAAACAATAAAATATTGCCATTTGGACCAAGAATGTTCAGAATAAGTTTAGAAGTCGCCTGCCTATTGTTCAGTTAGTTCGTGAATTTATAATTCCGGTCGGGGCAGGCTGCTCCGTGTCAGCCTACTTCGTATTGTAGCCATGACAAGCCATGAGAATACTGCGATGTGAATGCCTGATTTTTAATAACTCAAAAGAACTGACAAACGCCGACGGGTGGAAAAACTATTTACCTAGGAGAAAATAGTTCATATATTACTTACAACAGTTTGCTTCCGACTTCCACCATTCAACAACACCTTGTCAAATAGGCGCTACGAATTTTTGGATTTATACTCTGATTTAAATAGTGTGACACATCATGGTCACGAGCTGGAAGGAGAGGGGGACATTGTCATCCAATCGGAAGCGCCAGTACCAAAAATTTAAGTCGTGACGAAGCTCCCGATTGGATGAATGTGTACCCTAATCCGTCCAGCTCTTGATTTTGAAGTGCCACTGTGTTTAAATCGGAGTATAGTGGCCTACCTAAGACTTTATGGAATGTTGACGTGATGTCATAGCCAAAAATCCGAGCTGCTTTGTGTTGACCAAGTATCGAAACATGTATATTTTGCACGATCGGAGAACTGCCTGCATCTCTCGGTGGCTTGTTGGTTAGCGCGCTCCCTTTCCACAGCGCAACCCCGGGTTCGATTCCCGACCGAGTCAATTTATACCTGTGCACTTACCTTACAAATATCCCAGTATCTATTGATGTATGAGGATGAGAAAGCCCACCCTAAGGTTATGAAGACCAGTATATACGGAGAAGGGATGTCTTCGTGCTAACCACACGAATCCCTTATCCCATGTTCGACTGGGTCACCGCTGGTCGGCCAAGGTCCGTAACGGGCTTTCGAGCCAAAGAACAGGATAAAAAGTATTGCCTTTTCTCCTCAGTTCTTTTTATATGTTAGCTTTCAGAGATTAAATGCGCGATTTTGAGAGATTTGATGTCGTGCAAAACAAAACTTAGAATCGAGCTTAGATTCGATTAGTTCCAAGGAGGATTTTAGTCGGCTGACGAGAGGGCTGGCGCCAAATCTAAAATGCGAAAAGCACTTTGTGTTATCACACGCTTAATAATTGTCCGCTAACGCTGGCCACCATCCTTGCCATATTCCCCCAAGCCCGCCGATCCTATCCCTCTGCTCTTGTACCATAGCCTCGTCTCCACTGATTTCGTCCCCACCTACTCCAATTGTTAGTCGCCCTATTTATGTCATACTTTGCCGTAACTCCATCTTTCCTATCCATCCCCCCACTAGCTGTCACCGCTGCTCTTCACTTTTCTTTCACCTCCACCGCCTATCTGTCCTTTCCTGCAAACGCCCCCGTCGTTCTTGATCCTCTGCCATCCACTCCGTTTCTCCGACCTCGACTATCTACCGCGCCGCTGAATCTGCCATCTTCATCTATCTCATCTGCTGCCTTCCTCATCGTTGCTCCTCTGCGTAACGTCCCTAACTTCAACCTTGCGAATGTGCCTCAGTCGCCTTTTTGACCCATTCCATTCCCTGTCACCCCCATAAATGCCCCAACCACGGAGTAAAGAATTTTACTTTATGTAACTTTAGTCTATGCCTCAACCCCTGCACCTCTTCCGCCGCCGCCACCACCACCACCACCACCACCACCACCACCACCACCACCACCACCACCACCACCACCACCCCTGCTGCCGTCCTTGTTGTTACCCTCTCCGATCCTACCCCCACCATTCGTACTCCACCGCCTACACTATTCGTGTTCTAGTGCCGCAGACTCGTAGTCCTTGTCATTCTCCATCACACCCCCACACGTCCCTGCTCCTCTGCCGCCTCCGCCCTTCTCGCCCCTCTGCGCCTATTGCCCCGCATCATTACGTTCCGCCGAACGGCTCAAGGCATCAACTGATGTCACTGCAGTGCCTCGTGCGGGAGGTGCTAGGTGCGAGCCGCGACGGTGGGACGATTTTTGATACTAGCGTGGCACCTAGGTCGATTTCAGTCGTTGCCTGAATTCTAACGGCCGACTGCTCTGATCGATAGTTTTTTTCTGTGGTTTTTGCGATCAACACCAGGCGAATGCCAAAGCAGCACCCTAAAAAACGGGCTACGGACGCGCGGGATCTATCCTTTCCCTTCTTTGTCCTGCCCTCACCCCTTCCTTACTACCCAACAACAACAAACACACACACACACATTAAGCATGCATTTCGGGAGTTCGGTCGGTGGCTTAGAGCTTGTCCTGGCTGAGCGGTGCCTCGCTGGTGGGAGATACCTTGTTGGGGAAAACTCCGCAAACTGACAGTAGGTCGGTGCCGGATCTCACCATGCATCTGGGGCAGATCACTGCTACCTCCCGACGACAGAAAACATGCATTACACTCAAGGGGCTAATGACCTTAGCAGTTGACGCGCTCGGAATCGTAACAATCAATCATTACGTTCCGCCTGTTGCTATCGCCACCGCCTCTCACCATTCCCGTCATCTCTGCCGGCGCTAAGTTACTTTGGCGTTACCTTCTGGCGATAAGTCGCTGCCCTCTCGCCCTTTTCTGCCCTCCCAGCCACTGCCGCGTCGCCTCTGCTTTCTCAGTCGCAGTTTGCACTGCTGCCCTCTCTTATCACCACAAAGCCGTTACCCCTGTCCATATCCGTCCCTTTCCGCCACCACTATCACCACCACCGCCGCCTCCCCTCCCGTCCGCCACACCACACGCGCGTGTCAGCGCTTCGCGCAGCCGCCCGGTGACAATTTGCAGCGCGCGTGACGCAGTCCTTAAAAGAAACGTCATTGTTTGCTTGTCACGTCTGGGCATCGTGCTCGGCCCTCATTGTGACAGGAAACGAATGCTCTCCACTTCGGACGCCCGCCCTGCGTTGGAAAAAGGACCCTCCCCGCCCCTACACGCCTGAATTATTCCAGCGCGTACGACTTAATATGCGGAGGATAAGTGCGGTTTGATGAATACCCGTCAAATGTACAGTAACAGATTTAACCCTTTCCGCGCCGTGGCATTTGGGCCCTGCGTTCGTAGAGTTCCTTTCACATTTGCTTATGCAAATACAGGTGTCAGTCCCCTCGCCGCCGTTCCGGGCACCACGAAAGGTACCTTATGAATATTATTATTACGCGGCCCTCCGCTCGTTCCCCCCTTATGTTCATAAGTTTGTGTGGGAAGGAACATAAGCTGTTGCTCTTTATTCTCCAATATCCCTTGCAGCTGGCCGGGTGCTGTTGGGGTGCCGGAGAACCAGTTTACCTTTGTGGTTGGATGGCGGGTCAATGCTGCCTGCAGGCAGGGGAGTGTCAGGCGAGGTCACAGAAAGGACTGGCAGCACGAAATTGACTTGTTGTTGCGATATTGTTACGAGCCAGTGGATTACCGAAAGTAATATATAGTCGAATAATTAAAATATAGAAAAGAAACAAAACGTTACTTCGTCTCCGTACGAGGCATTATTAAATTTCTGTAATTGTACTTGAGAATGTATAGCTAGTAACTGTTGTGAAAATCCATTAATAAAAGATTTGCTTTTTAAAACCTCTGGCTGTGTTAGGGCTTCCAAATATACGTTCGTAATCTCACACTGAATTCAGGTCTTATTTATTCCGAAAAATTGACATCCGATTTTTTACTCCTGGATTTATCGACTTTTTTGAATTAGGTTTGGAAATTGACATCCTGATCGACTCATAACTGGCTGGCATTTATAAACGAATTCGGAATTTATAAACTCGAAACTTTTCGAAGGATTACTTTGGAGACGAATGTAGACGTCGTTATTTTCTCTTAACGGATGGAACAGAGCAGACATTGTGTATACAATTTTATCCAAAATAACAGCAGTGGCCATTGTATTACTTTTTTCTTTCACTGTTGTTTCGACGATTCTTCTACTCAGTAGGCTGTTGTATTTAGTACTTAGTGCATATTTTTAACAGAAAGAATCAACACGTAATTTTATTCCCAGTTCATTGTAACGACATAATGCTTAATCCTCCTTTTGGTTTACTGGGAACATGTTCAGGAGCTGTAATTCTTTGTCTTTTTTCTCACATATCATGTATAACATTTCAAGTGTAACTTCTTTGAAAATACATCTAGTTAGTAATTTCCAGGCAAACTGCCCATCTTTTTCGAAAAATTCCCGTCGATCTTGTAGTAAATACGTCCATATCCCTAGAGCTACTGACATCTAATGCCACACTGCAGAAACACAAAAGTCGACGTATATTTTTAGGTCTGAAGATTTGATACCAAACTGAACTTGAAAAGAAGTAAAATACCTATAATGAAGATCTTGGAAATAGATGATTTTTTATTGTAAAATACTGTTTACTGTTGCTGGGTATTTACACAAACTGTAACAACTGTCGGTCTATAAAGTCTTCTTGACAATTTTACGCTCGAACCTGAAACAATATTTCCAAGAAGTAAATTAAATTCTTATTCAAACAATAACATTTTGGGCCAATTTACAACTAGATTGTTACGACCAGAATATCATAAACAAGAGTTGTATGAAAATATAACAAGAAATATTTATGGTAGAATTCGTACACTTTTCTTGGCTCCAGAATTTGCATCAAAATATGACCTCCAGGTTTAATATAATAGTACTAGCGTTCAACCATTCATACTTCTCTTATTTTCCTCGAGAAAACGTGCACCGATTGTAGCTTAA
>BLKR01012998.1:0-14423 GCA_011170035.1 Teleogryllus occipitalis | reverse complement strand
GAACGGTGTTGGAAATACATTCAATTATTATACATTAACAGTTATTACCACTTTAATTCTAAGTTCATTTTAATAAAAGGTACTTAATATTAACATCGCTTTTCGTGCCTGTTTTGAGCCTTAATTACTACTCACATTTGAGTTGCAATTAATATCGAATTTTTGTGCACAAAAAAAGCTCACAAGCCGAGATAGTAAGTTGACATTTATAACCATTGAATAGACAAACGAATATTTTATCACCATTCGACATAAACTGTAACTTGTATTACTATTCGGTACATAGCTGATTGAATGTGCCGCACTTTTGGCCACACAGATCAGAAGATTAGGCCCTTGATACTCAAGCAGCAGAGAAGCCGAAAAATGAGTATTCGGTACATAGTTGATTTAATGTGCCGCCCTTTTTGGCCACATAGATTAGTAGATTAGGCCCTTGATACTCAAGCAGCAGAGAAGCCGAAAAATGAGTATTCTCAAATGTACCTCCCTGGTCATGGAGTTCCTACATAAACCAAGAGTATTGACGTGCTTTTGCCTTGTTTGCGCACGGTCAGGCAGCCCACGAAGAGTGTCTTTGTAGGAGAACTCCAGTCGAGGAGTCGTAACATGTTTCACGTTGCGGTAGTAGATGTTTCCTGAAAAAGTTAAGTCCATGCGAGGAATATGAAGTTTTTATCAAGAACGTTCATGCTCCCACCCGCAGTAACGCCTTCCTTGCAGTTTTTGCGTGCGAAGACGTTATTAAAGAAAACAACCATGCAAACTTATAATACATTGTGAAACTTATGATACATTTTAAGTATAAGTTTCTTCTCCGGAACATAAAATGTATGCCAAATGGTTGTTGTTATGTTTAGTTTTAAAAACTCTTAGTCAATAGAATAATCATGAAAGGTTGATTCAACAAATTTTTAAAAATCCTACCATTTCTCCAATACAGAAAAAATAATCCTAAAAAAAATCATTCACAAATTCTTACAGTAAAGTTATGTGATTGTTATTAATTATTTTGTTAATTATTCTGCAGCATATGCAGTAAGGATTGCTAGAAATTAATGAAATCCAAGACATGGTGTATGGACGAAGCTCGATCGTCCTAATAAAATGTTTTAAGATTTGGGAGGATTCAAGATTTTATACATCATTCTTACCAAACGAGAAGTAGATACTCGTCTGAAATTATATAGTAATCAATAATTGAATATATTTTCTCTATGTTACGTTCTTTAACTTTTAAAAACACCAAGAAAGCTACATACTAAGTTCTCTACGCATTGAAGCACAATTTGAAATAATGAATCCTCGCATATCAATCTGATATTTGTATCTTCTTTCACAAATTATAGTGTAACCAAGCAATTGTCTCTTGTATTAAAAATTAAACAGGGTGTATAATTATTCTTTTTGGTAAATTAGTCAATACTAACACACGTATTTAACTAAGTTTGGTCCTCAGTCAATACGAACGTACGTATTTAGCTACATGAAAGAACAGACTAACTCGATTTATTTTCCTCAAATTCTTGGAATCCATCAAATATTCGTTTCCATCATTTGCACGTTATCAACTGACGTACACAACTAAGGGAATCAACATTTGGTTGGGAGTTCGTGCAACTCATTAGCATATGTAGCTTCCTTTTGCTTTTACCTTTCATTTTGCCATTTCTTGTAATTCACAAAAGAATCTGGAACTTTGAAAATTCCGTAATATGGTGAACTGATTCTAAAGATCCTTTGTGAATGAATGCGACTGCTCTTTTCCCCCATCCAATTATGGAAATTACACCCATAAAATTACCATCATATTCAAATGCGTATTGAGGCTGCTTCTTTGAGCCATGCTCCACACACTGGTAGTAAGAGAGACTAAAGCACATGGTGGCCCACTAACAATGCAAGCACGTACCTTTTATTTCTCGCCCAGCCCCCTGGCCATAAAAATCGGAATGTGGGGAGACAAGGGAAAAATACTCCCGGTTCGTGCCGGATGAAAATAAGCACGGCCATGAAGTCGCTGCCACATGGCCAGGGGTCAATGAGCGATACGAAAACCCCATTGGAACGTGGTGTTAAATGCATCGCTATTGTCATCATGACGCGCCTCTTTCATTGTGTCGTTTTCATTGTCAGTTCGCGGCCCTGAAATAGGCGCATTCCAGAGAGGTTGGTGACATTAGGTTGTAGTCGAAGTCCAAAAATGTAGTAAAGAGATACGAGTTTCGTTATTTCCGATAAATAAAATTTTATATTGGCTACCACTCGCACTAAACACCAACAAGTGATAATCTCTGTTGATGTGTACTTGCTAAAAGATCTTTGTTAAAAATGTCATAAAATAATAATGTGACAATATAATAGCCAGATTTTATAAAATATTCCTTTTATAAGGGTTCTTTGATAAAATGTACTGAGAAACATCCAACTTTCATCTTCTATGCAATGACAAGGTATCCGATTACTTCACGTGATAAATTGCTTCTATCAAAGAATTAACATCAAAATATGAATATTTAAAGATATTATTTAATTATATCTGATAAATACAATACTCTAGGCATAAAAAATAAATTAACAGGCTATTGAAAATGTATTATTTGGACAGTATCATTATTTATCTCAGAAGCTTTAAGAGAGACCTGGAGTAATTCTCAGAGCTAATAAGGTTTCTTAAATTAGAAGTTCGACGAAGATTTAGAGTATCCACCCTAGAATAATTTTCTCTGAACGTGTGATATTGACACCTATTCTTATCAAGAAAGTGAATAGTTTTTCTGAAATCGTCTATAGAATTAAGAATAGTTTTAACTGAATTACCTTTTATTTGTGTGATAAAGTTTTCTCCTATCTCGGAGGTTAATTTGCTAACAAGTTCTTTATAGTTTGTAATTTCTTGAATAAATATTGGAGGTGGCTTTCTGATCACAGGCTCTTTTCGATGAGGTGAAATTTGGAGGTTTTCCTCGCGGTGATCGTCCCTCTGATGCGCGAGTGGGAGAAATTTGTTCTTTGTTGGTAAATCCATTACGCTGGGGGGAGAATTAGCCTTGCGTTTGGCGTCGGTTACCTGGAGATTGTCAAAGCTGCGTTTCCTCGGGTCTGACCTTAGAACTTGAATGTTGCTGTTGGCGGTTGAGTTCTGATAGAGTTTATGTTGATACACTGCAGAGACATCTGGGATGGGATGACCCCCTAGGGGGACTTGAATTTGAGCACAATGTAGCACTGAAAACTTTTGAGCATGAGTAGATATAAGCACTGTACTGAATAAGTAAACACTAGTTGATAGAGACTGACTGTTCGTCGCGCAGTTGTGCAAGCACCTCCGAGGTTGAGGCAGGATCGACACTGAGTAAAGAAACTTTGCTGGTCGTCGCTAGTTGAGGTGCACGGCGTGGAGCGATCCGCACAGTACGACGGTCAGCGAGAGAATGCCTCCCTAGAATATAACTCCTCGTATCTTTATTTTGAAGTTCGATTGATGCCGCTTTGCTCACAAAATACCATCCTTGTCGTAGGAACACGAGTGTTCTCATTTTATTTTCCTTTTTAATTTTCAGCAATAAAATATAGGAATTATCAATGAAAATAAAATGAACCTAAACGCAGTAATCTAACTTCCGATCGTCTTGTATTGCAAACTTAAGTTAAAAATATTGGACGTAGGGTAATACCGTCATACCGCTTTCGTAAAATATAATTGACAAAGTTCTTGTGGAATATTTTTGACAATATTCTTCGCCGGCCTAAAGCAACAATATTTTCATTGATTCTACATTTCGTTGTCTTGATGTATCTTTTGAATATTTTAGACACATTCGAGAACAAAGTATGCTATTAAAATATACCTTACGGTATTTTTTAAAAAATGTTCTGAAAAGGAAAGGATCTCATAACTATAATTGTATACTAATCACTGGTTCAAAATGCAATGTTTTTGGTAATGAAAATGTTTTATTTCTCTTATCATCTTACAAACTTGTCATTCAGATATTCCAAATGGAATCTACATATTTGAAGGAAATGTTTTTTTTAGTTTGAAAGGTTGAAAATACCAAACTATATTGTACTAATATATATCACCGTACACCCTCAGAATGTGCCAACTCACAATGAATCCACTGACATTAAATTAATGTTTTTGCCAAGAAACGTCTTTCGTTTCATGAAATATATTTTTCTACAGGATTATGGTATATATTTCATTCCTGGAAACGTCCCCTAATCAGCGATACATCGTAAAATTCTGGAAACGCTTCTTCAAATCGGAAGATAATCCATTGGAGTCCCGGAGAGTCGAAGGCACTACTGGAATTACAAGCATACTTTGCATTCAACGGCCTTGTTGTGACAGACTTCCCGTAACTTAGCTTTTAGAAGGCTTTTTAGGCAATCCACTCACATTCTTTTTCTTCCTCCTGGGAAACGGAGAGAACTTTCCGACCGTGAATCTCAACTCGGCGCTCCACCATTTCATCGAAAATACCTTTTTTGGGTGGTGGTTGTGAGAGGAGAACATGGTTGGGGGCCAACACGATGTACTCTTGTGCTGTCTATAAAAAATGGAGACCATCTCGAGAATTTCTGGTGCATTTTGATCCATGTAGTAATAGGAGTTTTCTGCCAGTAGGTCGGCAGCGTCTCGAAAAGTTATGGAAGCAAAAGAAGAAAAAGAAGTTGACTGTTGTATAATTCTTTAATTACATTGTTTAAGAAGACAAAGGGTATTTTTATGTCCTGCATTTTCTTGGCGTTTCTCTCTTCATTTTATTTGATTCTGAATGAACGTTGTAAGTCTCAATTTGAACGATCCCTTGAGCACATGCTCAGATGTTGACATAAATGTAACTTGCTAATCTGTGCACGTCTTACAGATTTCAGTGGGAAATATAGTGATTCAAATTATCGTTCTCCATGTTGTGGCAAAAATATATTCTCTCACGAAGGACAAGATGAAGGATAAGAACCCAAATCTTTAGCTGATTTGCCTTTGAAGATATATTTTTTGCGTCGGAGCACATATTTTGTTAACAATTCTTGTCAAAAACGCTCATTTCTTTCTGTATTCTGAATTGAAATGGTTTAGGGTGGGGACGAAAACGTGCCCAGAATACACTTCTCCCTGTAGCACGTCACACACAGTTTTTAACTGTTTTGACGTAAAATAAATAAATAAATAAATAAAAGGAAATTTCAAAAGATATTTAAAGTCAAAGAGGGAAATGAGTATGTATTATTGATAATCTGCATTTAATAACCATCTAATATTTACGAATATTTACATTTCATCGCGTCAAAATGTTTGTAAGGCTCCTCTTCTTGTGATTGCCAGCCTCAGAGAAGAGAGCTGCGCCTCTAGTTGGGATATATATATATATATATATATATATATATATATATATATATATATATATATATATTGTAATGGAACGTCTTGCCTACTTATCCCAAATCTGTATGTAACCGCACCACGTTGCGGCGACAATATGTAATAAAACGACTATACCTTGAATCTCTCTACTCTAGATAAAATCTATACGAATGTATGCCCTGTTAGCTTTTGCCTCCTTTATCTAAAACTGTGCCCGTTACTTAGCTACTCCTTCAATGTTATAAAACTACTGGGCGTGAGGCTGTGGTTGGCCTGTACAGGAGCCTAACGAGATACTTGGACACTTGGGCGTAGGTCACTGTTTAATACAAAATCACGAAATCATATCATATGGCTTACTGTCGAACCAAGTACGTCCGGCATTATTTATTCTTTCTGGTTTTCACTCTCTCCACACTCCGCTGGAGACATAACAACAAAAACATACACAAATGCAACACAATAAACAACAAAACACAATACCTGAAATACATAAAAATCACATTCACACTTACTATTTACACAATCGACAAAAAACAAAACAAATCATTCACACTTGAATGCGCATCCCCTATTCTGTCTGAATATAGCCTATTGTTATTTCCACAAAAACTTGGTCTTGTACATTAAAACCTAGTCTATTCTTTCTTCCCATTTATCTGAACTATTAAATTACGCAAAGTTATTGCACTTTCCTTTCGTAGAAATCGGCCATCCGCGTAACGCCATTGTTCCATGTCACCTCCGTAGTATACACGCAGCATCCATTAATTCATCTCCCCACAGCATCCATCCATTTCCACACACGTTTGTTAACGACAAATTTACTTTAAATGAAGAATATCCCTGATTAAACTACTCACTAATTATTATACTAGTTTTTGTTAACTGCGACCGACAATATGGCGACAGTGTTCCGCGAACACTGTTTTCGTGAAATATATAAATATCTCTTCCACGTTTTATCTTTCCATTAACTCGACAGTTACTAAACACGATATATTTCACTCTATTCACAAACTGAACGCAATTTTCTATTAAAAATAAAAATTTTTGCGGAGCGTTTCAACATGCGTCCGTATTCAAGCTACTTCGACCGCGCTCCCCTCGTCATTGTTGTGTCCGGATCGTCAGCTCTTTTTTTCTTTTAACATCACACGATCGCTGTCGCTTCTCCTACAAAATATTACATCATTTAATTTAATTCACATTTTCTGTTCTGGCGTAGCCCCTCGAAGTTTCCCAACGTTGCGACTGTTACCATAATTTTCTAAATGATTTATTCTATTGGTTCTTAAAGTTTTGTTTGTATTGCTTCACGCGTTCTCTTAATTTTCGCCACAAACACCTTTTGATTTACTGAACCTTAAAGCACAACAATGGCTATCATGTCTGTTTACAAGCTGGAATTTATACTATACAAAAATGTTCATATCTTTCGAACGCGTGATGCGATTTCCTTCAAATAACTTGCAAACGACTTCGCTACACGAACGCTACTGCCCTATCTTGTCCCAATTGTGAATTTGTCGCGTTTTCCGTTTACTTCTCAAAAACTATCGCTACGCGACATCGCCTTCATCTGTTTTTACAGTTCATGTTAATGTTATGCATTTTCTATTTATTCTTTGACTTGTGCCTTATTCTTGGGGGAATCATGGAATATTACAATATATATATATATATATATATATATATATATATATATATATATATGTAAGCCACAATTTTAAGAGTTCAAGGGAGCGGAGTTAGGGTTAGAATCGACACGTAAAGATGCAGTAAACAACTGTAATATAAATAATATGTACAGATTAGCTAAAAACAGAAATACAATGATAAACAAATATATTTAAAACTAAAGATTAAGACCAACCTGAATCAATACAATGCCGATAGCAAGCCTTTGTGTACATCAATGCCATCAATGCTCTCAGCTCGGAGTCTTGTTACGAACTGCCTCTCTCGCGCGTGTCGACAAGCGACAGGGCGAGCCAGACATGATTACCAACCTAGCCAAGCCTGATTACCCACAGGCTTACACACACACACACACACACACATATATATATATATATATATATATATATATATATATATATATATATATATATATATATATATTGAGACGAGCTCTGATATGCGCCCCAGCGAGGAAGCAGAACCCCAGGCAAAAACGCCCAAGATAAATCGCGGGTGTTTACCACTTCGAATGTGGCGCGTTGGTACGTCATCGTCTGACGTCAGCCGCGGCTGAAGTCGGACGTAACGAGTGGTCGCCAATGATTTCTCGGGGCGATAAGCGCTGGAAAATTAAATCCTGCGATTGGCCCGTTGATAGAAAAACGAGGGAACAGTCTCCGAGGGGGGGAAGGGGTTCCCGGGAAACCGGACAGTCGGAGAAAGGCCGCCGGAGAGTTTTGATAGAAATCGCAGAACATTCTGAGACAAACCGCCGAACAGTCTGATAGAGATCGCCGAAGGGTCGAGTATACGATCATTACGTCGCAACTACGCCGCATCGCCAAAGCGGAAGGCTGAGGCGACATTCCTGGTGCAACACAGCCGAAGAAGCAAGTTTGTTGGGAACGGAAGACGGGCGTAGAGGCACGGCCGTTCTACGGGACGACCGGAGAAAATTGTACTACTTCACGGGCGAACGGAGGCAGCATCAAGCGAGCCAAGGAGCAGCGCGGACCGGCGAGCGTATAGCGCAGCGAGCTGGGCGAGGCCGAGCGTCACCGCGGCGCGAGCAGCCGTTTGCAGCGATAAGCAGCCGAGGTCGGTCACTGCGTTGGCCGAGGTCCAGGTTACGTGTTCCCCAATCGCCGAAGCGTGAGTACCCGTGCGACATTCAGACCGCGAGGTCGTAATATTTCCAAAGGTGTGATTAAAAAGGTGTAACTAGGAAGTATTCTTGCCGAACGCTTAACACGGGAATTCAGTTCGATCCAACATAATGGAACGAACAGACTGAAAGAACATTTTAGTGCCAAGATCAGTAGGTTTGCATAAACAATTAAATTGCCCGAGTATTGTAATTAGCGGGCAAGATATGATTTTTGAGTATTTAAGGTAGGGAGGTTATTGTTTATTTGCACAAGATGGAGCAAGAACGTTAATCCAGACTTAGGATTATAATTATAATAGAAATAGGATTGCAATTTGTTTATTATAATCTAGTGTGTAAGTGTATGTGCCTCTGGAAAAAGTTTAAGAATACATGCCTAATTTTACCAGAGCCATCCAAGTGTTTCATTAGAATTCGATCCGCCCTGTATTCTATCCATTGCAAGCTACCCCTTATTTGCCTCTCACAGGCAACACGAACGAACAACCTGACAGGCCTGGCGTCGGAGCGACAGTAGGCTGCCGCACGGCGCTGGTAACGCCCGAGCGGTGCTTCACACCCTCAGGGCTAACGACCCCTGATCAAAGACCAGGTTGCATTGTGTGCGGCGCGCCGGAGGCCAGTCCACGGCGTGTGTGTTCCGTCACAAAATATATATATATATATATATATATATATATATATATATATATATATATATATATATATAGTAACACCCTCACCTACTTACTTTACCTGCTTTATTACACGTGGTGGGTCGTGATAGCATGAATGCTCGTGATATTCAATGAGAAAATTTACAGTGACGCAATTTCACAACAGGTTATTTCACTTTAAGTAGCTGGTCACTGAAAAATGAAACAAGACAAAAAAACAAAAAAAAAAACATATAGGCGTCACCTCGACTACCTGAACACACTTTCATCAACTACAATTTACGATTAGATCACTCCTTTCTAAGTTTTCCACAACTAAATTATTTACTCTTTTGGCCTCTAGTTTTCCGTGCACGGCTTTTTGTTTCAAATGGATTTGATACTTGTTTCAAAGAAACCCCTTTCACAGGTGCTAGCCTTGGGGTTCGCACTCACTATGATATTGAACACAAAAAAATATACGTGGCATTCACGTTACTTAATTCATACCCCTTTACATGTCACAAAAGCAATTACTTGAAAACACAATACAACAAATTGATCTTTCTGGATAATATTAACTGTACAACATATAAAAATTCTGAATCATTTATGTAAAATTGTACAAGGTAAGCCTCTTTAAATGAATCTACTGACACGTGCAATAAATGGCCTGGAAACTGCCACTCACACAGTTCGAAATACTTCTCCCTCCTATTTTAGACGTTTCACCCACTTTTAACCCTGATTGTCGTGTATTTACCACTATCCTCTTTCCCAGCTGAACGCTGCATAAACGTTGCCAGTTCCGTTACTTCACCAGTTCCGCGTCGCTTGCCTGTAGGTAACCTTGGGGATTTTCTGCCGCTCGTCCCGCGTTGCCGCGTCGTCCCGCGTGCTGTGCTGCGACGAAAGCAGTTCCTTCCGCTCGAACGCCGCCAAGCGTCCAATTTCCACACCCTTCTCTCGTTCTGAACCCGTACTATCTTCGCTCTAGACCGAGTCCTTCTCGCCTACGCTTCTTCCTTCCTGGGGTCGTCCGTCTTCCACCGCCTCGTACACGTTTGTTCGCGCTTCCAGCCTCGAAATTATTAATGTTGCAAGAGTTATGCTCAAATGCTCGGCCGACCTACCACACTTTAGGTATGTGTGGTCTCAGCGTGCAATGTGAGATGCTGGATTTAATTAATGTCTTTCTGCGCGAATTTTACAACTTTTGAAGTTATTTCGACGTCAAACAGTTATTTTGCTTACTCTCAGAATTATTGTGACTGCGACGAGTGATTTTGCACCCTATTCCCTAATTACTTCACTTTTCTAAGATACGCTTTCCGAGCTATCTTTTAACTAACAAGTTAAAGTAAACTCCTACACTATCTATTTGTACTCGCCGTTACTGTTGTAGCAAAAGAGCTTCTTCTGGTCGCCGTCGCAGTTGCCATAAAAGAGTTTCTTCTGGTCGCCGTCGCAGTTGCCGTAAAAGAGAGTTCCTCCGAGGCGCGCCGCGATACTTATGTTACTCGCGCCTGGGGAAATGTTGGAGGGGTGCATATTCTCCTCCTTTCGTGACCTCACGGAAAAACATTACTCACTAGTTCGGGCGTCGCAGTTTGAAAAGCTGTGGGCAGATGGCGCGTTTACCGGCCATCGCTCCGCCGCGTACCCTAGTCCTCTCTGTTAGTGAGCTACTTTACATAACTGATGGTGGCGTTATGGGGTTGTCTAACCCCGTGACGTCACAATATATGTATATATATATATATATATATATATATATATATATATATATATATATATATATACATACATACATACATACACACACACACACACACACCTTAATGGGGAGTCGTAGACGGATGCTTGATACGAGCTTTGAACTTATCTCAGGGCGGCAGGATCTTTCGGTTGTGAGAAAGGAAATAAAAGTATTCATAAATCTATGAAAATTTGCGTATGTATTCTGAAACTCAACTGTAAATACAAGACACAAATACAACAAAATAAGCACTCAATTTTACATACGTTCGCTTAACGAACGGTACCTCCAAGCTCTGACCCTTTGCTTTAAAATCAAGTATTCTTAAATTATTCAAATTTTCTTTCGAATCAAATATTGAAGAAATCAAATTATTTAATCATTTTGTATCGTGCACAGCAAATAATAGGTTATGATCTGCGATTATTTTGCTGTGCACCTCAGAATTAAATTACTAAATACACAAAAGCCATCATTATGCTCATTCCCTTCAGACAAATTTAAATGAAAGAATAGAATTACGTAACAACACAGGATCACTGGACACTAATTACGCATAAAGTCCTAAGTGAATCTTTTAAACAAACTGTGCATACACTCTATAAAGTTTGCAAGGAATTATTCTGTTCCCCTTTTATGAACACTATTCTGTTTTCAGTCCTATTTAAATTTTTCAATAAATTTGTAATAAATTCTCTGCTATTTCTATCGATTGTCGTTTCTTTCATTTACTTCATTCAGGTGCGACCGTTCCTCAGACTTGCAATTATAGCTTCACGACACATGTAGAAGTTCCGTTACGAAACATTACTTTGTGACTTTCCACGCGTCGCGCACCGCAGTCCGTGGCACGGCAAATCTGACCTCCCACCTGCGGGTACCGCTTCAACTGGCGATGGTGCGGCGGCGATGGCGTAATTTGCGGTGGCGATGGTGTAACGGTTAGCGTATCGGACTGTTATACCCAAGTTCGCGGGTTCCAACCCAAGGGAAGCCGTGAATCTTTAAGGGCGATTCGTACGTATCATTCGTACGCCTTTCATCGGAGGGGAACTAAAGCC
The DNA here is from genome assembly GCA_011170035.1 of Teleogryllus occipitalis. Lineage (NCBI taxonomy): Eukaryota > Metazoa > Arthropoda > Insecta > Orthoptera > Gryllidae > Teleogryllus > Teleogryllus occipitalis. Next base: position 2,743 of record BLKR01012998.1, on the reverse strand, counting down.
GGCTGTCCCATATTAGTAGATTTACTGCATTTCAAAGATCCTCAGCCTAAATGAAGCCTCTGAGCTAAATTCAAAATTGCCTCGTCGCCCAAGTAATACCTTTCTCCCCTAGTTGGTGAAAGGAGCGTAACGAAAGGTGCGTGGTCAGACGAAAGAGCAGGCCTCATGGTCTGAGTCTCGCCACGTAAAAGAAGGCATATATTCATTCAGCTGGGACAAGCTCTAAGCTTCCGGAATGTATGGTAGTGCAGTGCAAGTTAGCGCAAGTGTGTGTAAGTAAAGGGTGAAGATAGGACGAACAAGAGGAAGCACAAATCGCGCGCTCGTTTGCTAGGGTACCGCTCCGGTATAACGCTCCTGGTGTTGATCGGAGAAACCACGGAAAAGTACTGATCAGAACAGCCGGTTGCAGGAATTCTTATCCAGACAGCGACTGAATTCGACCTAGCTGACAGGCTTCCGCTGTTGAGACTTGAATCTAAGGCCTCTGGGTCAGAGGCACTGTACTGACAACAGTTGATGCCCTGGACCACCTCTCCCGGTCTGCTGAAAGGAGGGGAAAAAGAGATACAAGAGGGAGGGAAGGAAAAGAGAGAGAAAGGGAAAACGAGAGAGAGTGTGTGTGTGTGTAAGAGAGAGGGGAAACGAAAGAAGGAAAGAGATGGAGGGAAAAGATGGAGCGGGAAAGAAAGAGAGAAGGAAAGAGGAAAAGAGAGAGAACCATAGTGAGAGTAAAAGATAGAGAAGAGAAAATATACGGTAGGAGGGTAAAAGAGAGAGAGAATGGAAGTGAGGAATGAGAGATTAGGGGAGAAAAGGGAGGAAGGTAACATGGAGAGTAAAGAGGGAGGGGAGAGAGAATAAAAAAGAGATAGGAAAAGGGAGAGAAGAGAGGGGAAAAGAGAAGGAAAGAAAGGTGGAAAGTGAGAATAGAAAAGACGTGTAAAAAGAAAGAGGGAAAAGGGAGAAAGAGGAAAAGATGAAGATGGAAAAGAGAAAATGCAAGAAGTGAAATGGGAAAAGAGAGGGAAAAGAAAAATAGAGAGAGGGAAAATGAGAGAGAAAGGGGCAATGAGGGAGAGTGTAAAGGAAATAGGGAAAATTGAGTGGTTAAAAGAGGCGGGAAAGAGAGAGTAGGAGAAATAGAGGAAAGAAAAAAGAGATAGGGAAAAGAAGGAGGGAGAAAGGTAGAGTAAAAAGAGACGGAGGGAAAAGTGAGTGGGGGAATGAGGAGATGGAAAAGAGACTGAAGAGAGACCGAAAAAGGGAGAGTGAGCAAAGAGGAAGAGCAGGACAATGTGTGCCGGATTCTACTGGCTCACTTATAAAGGTGGTATAGGTCACATTTTCACCGTTAAATCTAAATTTTTGAAAATTTGCAAAAGATTAAAAAAATCGGTGTTTTCCTAAAACAAAAATTGAAGATTCATTAAAGTCACGTTCATTCTTTTATTTTCTCGCTCGTACTAACGTATTTAAAATTTTAGTAGATTTCGGGCAATATTGAGTGAAATGTATGCAATATTCAAAAATATCAAAAACAAAAAGTTTTCGAAAACGGCTCCAAAGTTTTTCTTTAAACTTTTGGTAAGGATAGTTTTGAATATATTGCATACGATGACATAACGTTATTTCGACATTCTTTTGTTTTTTCAATCATTACAAATGTATGTTTTTTACCTGTATGCCATGTTGTTAGTATTTACATTAGCGGTGATTTGTTCACATTATTGCATTTATAAGTTCATGTAGATCGTGGAATAATGTCTTATAAAGTTTCGCGAAATTTCAATTTTTTTCTCCGAAAATGAGCTCAAATTTCTGCATTTTCAGAAACTCCCAAATGTCGTTTATTCAAAAACGGATCCAATTTTTTCTTTGATTTTGTTGCATGGATAGTGCTTAATACAATGTTTAAGTGACAAAGTCATTTTGCTGTAATTTTTTAATTTTTCCAAAATTATGCAAATGTAATTTTTTTGAAAATGTCTCTCACGCCTTTAAAATGCACATTTTCAGCCACATACATTATTTCGTTTGTAAGTAGAAGTGCTTATAACCCATGAAGATTCGCGAAAACTCAAAAGTTTGCTGTGTAATAGAGCTTCAAATTTTGTATTTACAGTAACGTTTAAGGCATTTTCTTGAATTTAAGAAGGTCGAAGTGCAGCATATTATTTCATTTAAAGAAATACTTAGAAAAAACCTACAGATAAAAAGAATACATCATTGAAAATGGGAAGTATTGAAGATTAATAATTCATCAAATAGTAAAAATCGATGTTTGTTTTTTATTTTTCTCCTTCCGGGTCCCCTTAAATCTTTCCAACCTTATTTGTAACGGAAAGTATAATCTCTAAGTGGATCATAAAATATTTCTGTGCTGGTTTGGAAACTTTGGAGCAACGTGTACTTGGCTATCTGCTACGATGAAGTTTCCAAGACCTTTTCTCTGAGTGTGTCTTTGATGCTACGTGAAGGGGCATTGCTGACATATACGGGACACATTTCACGTACTCCAGGTTGGATGTTCTTCCAAAATATTTTGTTTACAGAATGTTCCAGCTTCAGTGTCATAACACTTTATGATCTTTCTCTTCTTAAGCTGCACACTTTCCTTTAACTAGAGCTTATTGGGCAAATTTGTTCCTCGTCTTGTGAGGAAGTGCTTCGAAACTCTTATTGCCGTAATTCTTGGAACACTTTTTTTCGTTTCCTTATACAGTTTGTTTACCCTACGCTA
>BLKR01012997.1:0-14427 GCA_011170035.1 Teleogryllus occipitalis | reverse complement strand
CACTCTCGTGTCCTACACTCTCGTGTCCTACACTCTCGTGTCCTACACTCTCGTGTCCTACACTCTCGTGTCCTACACTCTCGTGTCCTACACTCTCGTGTCCTACACTCTCGTGTCCTACACTCTCGTGTCCTACACTCTCGTGTCCTCCACTCTCGTGTCCTCCACTCTCGTGTCCTACACTCTCGTGTCCTACACTCTCGTGTCCTCCACTCTCGTGTCCTACACTCTCGTGTCCTCCACTCTCATGTCCTCCACTCTCATGTCCTCCACTCTCATGTCCTCCACTCTCGTGTACGCCACGCTTTTTTGTACGCCACTTTCCTATCCACTCTCCTGTACACCCCTCTTTCCCCACCACTTTTTACCCACTAGTCTCCCGCCTACTACTACTCCTCCGCATACCGCATTCATATTCTCCACAAACAATTCTGCTCGACTAACAATTCTGCTCATCAAGAACGGGACTCCTAGTGACTTCATTACCTTGCTCACTTCTTTCCTCTTCCCCTTTTCCCTGTCTTTAACTCTTTTACTTCATTTGCGTTGCCCTTGGCTTCCAGCCTCACTTTGTCTTTCCTACCTCCTACTTCCCATCCCTTTGAAAGCACCTCCGCCTCTCTGCTCCTCGCCCGCCCCGCCTCGTCCACTCTGCCTCTCCGCTTCGGCGTTTCCTCCTCCACCTGCACGCGCGCCCAAAGTGCTCAGCCCCGCCCAGCACCGCCCCGCTCGGCCCCGCCCCGCCCGGCCCTACCCCGCCCGGCCCCACCCCGCCCGGCCCCGCCCCGCCCGGCCCCGCCCCGCCCGGCCCCGCCTGGCCCCGCCCCACCCTGCCCCGCCCGGCCCCGCCTGGCCCCGCCCGGCCCCGCCCCCGCTCAGCCCCGCCCCGCCCACCCCCCGCCTCGCACCCCCGCATCCCCTGCCCCGCCCGTTGCGTCCCCCAAAACCAGGCGCCTGGCGTCTCGCGGGTCAAAGGGAGGCTCAGTCACTGGAATCTGAGGAGATTGCAGCCGCTGTCTAAATATAGAATCGCGAGACCGTGGGTCCCACAAGGCTACCGGACGCTAATGCGACTAGAGGCGGAGTGAACCAGTACCCTGCTCTCTTCGTGCTACGAAAAATATATCTCTGGTATTGCGAATTCGTGGTTGAAAGTAAATCTCAATAAGCAATGGGATGTAAAATAAAATATGATTATTTCCATATGACTTGTATGTGTTATTCATTCAAGGGAATATTAATAGCATTCCATGGAATAAACAAATAACATACCAACAAATGTCAATATTTTTTTTGAAATATTTTACCACGGGATGGACGTTAAAGAGGTTAAATCTAATCCATGATATTACATCAATTGCATTGCCATTTTATGATGTAAATTTAACCAAATGTATTGTAGTTATAAGAGAGTATTTAGTATAACTAGAGTAGTTCTGTCCAGTACTGTTGCGCGTATAAGAGTATGTGTTGTCATGCGAGTATGTTTAATACAAAGCAAGTTCTTTTTTGTTCTTATAATATTTGCGAATGCTTCAAAATAATGTACTCTCTATGCATTAGTTTTACGTGTTATCATCGAAAGACTCGCCCAATTGTTGTTTTAGAGAATAATTCCATGTAATCCAGACAAGTGAAATCTGATTATGGATGATGAATTAAGAATTAAAATGAAAATAACGAACGATTCCCAGGGTACGTGCGCCATTTCCAGTATACGTGTGAATGCAATCTCATGATTTATTATGCACATGGTCTCTCAAAAATATTCCTGGGAAACAAGATTAGCTTTGCTATTCAGAGAAAAACTCCACAGTTTTTGTTATTCATAGCAAGACTCAGGGGTGGCCACAAACTACAGCTCAAAATTGCTTTGTCCTCCCAAAGAATTTTTGAGCTCTTGAAAAAACATGTTTTTGAGCTAAATTTACTAGACCATTAATTTTATTTCAAATTATACATTAATTTTCTAGTTTATCTTTCACTGGAATAAAAATCCGTTAGTATAGAAAATGTTTCTCATATTTGAGCAACAGGAGTAATAAATTAGAGAAGGAGAAAGATATTCGAGAAGCCTAGCATAACCAGAATCCAGGACTTATTTTGTAATGTGAATAATCCACCCACTTTTGCATGAGTACAATACTCATAATATAGGGTTGGAAATACAATCAAGCGAAAAGTAAATATATGTAACATTTTTTGTCTCCGGATCAATGAGATCAAACTAATTATAAGCAATTCATTTAATAGGGTAGTTTTATAGAACTGCTTTGAGATATACATCTTCAGAAATATGTTCAAAAGACTTATTTTATTATGAATTTGCAATTTATTGATCTTAGAGATACGTAATGCGTAAATGTTGTGCAAAATATTTTTGTGTAGTGTGTCATGCTAATGAATCTAACAGACTCGTTAGTAAATTTCAAACTGAAAGGGGGTGACTAGAGCCCAATATTCGTGTATTTATAATTCCAGAGATGTAACCGACTAAAGTGGATACTCACCGTTTCCAATTTACGACACAACACCTTCTTAATTTACCTTCCAAAGTTTTATAACTATAAAAAGTGTTCATTTGTTCCCTCTTTTGCAACGGCTTGGGAACCCCTGAAGAAGCCTATCTTAGCAGCGGTTATTACATATTCCATTTACTGGCGTCGTGGAAAGAAACAGCGTTTGGGCGCAGGAGGGCGGGGGCGGGGCGGCGACTAGCTCAGCGCGTCTGCGCCTGGGTGGCGGCCGAGGACGGGAGCGAGTGGGGATGGGGCGATGATGTGATTTAGAGGCGCCTGGGGGCCCCGCGGAACGACCGTGGGGGTGCAGAGCGGAGTCGCCGGGGGCACAGAGGGCTGGAACGACGCGGCGCGGCATGGCGCTGCCTGACGAGGCGTGGAGGAGAGGGGCGTGACGGGGCGGGGCGGAGCGGGCCGGGAAGGAGCGGGGTGGGAAAGGAAGGGGCGGGGGAAAACGGCGCGGGGTGGAGTGAGCCGGGGCGGAGAGGGGAGGGGCTGGGAAACGCGGCGCGGGGCGGAGTGGGCAGGGAAGGAGCGGGGAGGGACGGGGCGGGGCTGAGCGAGGCGGCGCGAGGCGGCGCGAGGCAGCGCGAAGCGGAGTTGGCCGCGGCGGGGAGGGGAGGGCGGGGCTGGTAAACGCAACCCGGGGCGGCGCGGGGCGGAGTGGGCCAGCAAGAGGCGGGGTGGAACAGAGAGAGACGGGGAGGGAAGGGGCGGAGAAATTCGGCGCAGAGCGGCGAGGGGCGGGGAAGGCGGCGCGGGGTGGAGTGGGCCGGGGCTGGAAGGGGAGGGGTTGGGAAACGCTGCGCGGGGCGGAGTGGGCAGGGAAGGAGCGGGGCAGGGCGGAGCGAGGCGGCGCGGGGCGGAGTGGGCCAGGGAAGGGCGGAGCAGGGCCGGATAATGCGGCGCGGGGCGGGGTGGACGAGGCACCGCGGGGCGGCGCGGGGTGGCGCGGGCGGGGCGGCGCGGAGCGGCGCACGGCGGCGCGGCGCGGGGCGGCGCGGGGCGGCGCACGGCGGCGCGGGGCGGCGCGGGGCGGCGCGGGGCGGCGCGGGGCGGCGCGGGGCGGCGCGGGGTGGCGCGGCGCACGGCGGCGCGGGGCGGCGCGGGGCGGCGCGGGGCGGCGCGGGGCGGCGCGGGGCGGCGCGGGGCGGCGCGGGGCGGCGCGGGGCGGTATGGCGCGACCTCCGCGGGGTGAGAGGCGCAGAAACGAGGGTTTGATGTCGCCGTCTTCGCGGCCGCGTCGCGCGTTAGAGCGCGGAGTCACACGTGCGCGCCGCCTCTTTCTCACCGGCCCCTCGAGAGAAAGAGAGAGGGGAGCGGGCGCGGGGGGGGGGGGACAACGAGGCTGAGCACGTGCACCTGGGAAATTTACAACTAACCCGTCTGCTTCTGGACGTGATGCAGATGTGTCCTGGAATACTGTTATTTGTACGCATCTGGTGATGTTTGCATGTGCGTGCTTCTACTGCGTTTGCATTCCCGGGTCTGACGATGTGATCGCAAAGAAGAGCACACCGTGGAAGCTTCAGACCTTGGTTTTTACTAAAAGTATTTGATAAAAAATTACAATTAACAGGAAATATCGTTCAAAACAGAGAAATTCATAGTTCAACTGAAATGAGAGGAAATATAACATTGGAAATACAAATGTGAGTTTACGTGATCGTTATTATGTGTATTAATATGCCTTCGAATTTTTTTCCAAGCAAGTACCTTCAGATCTCTCGGTGTATTTTTAGTTTATCGAGTCACTAAGACAAATTGGTTATTATTGTTAAATAAGTTAAATTAGTTTTGACCAAAAAGGTGATCACTTTCTCGAAAGAACTTTCTGAACTGAAATTTAAACGCTTAGGTCTATTGAGTGAGATACAATACAGTATCGAACAAAATTTGGAAAATATACCGGAAATGTATCAGTAGAAAATATTACTAATGCAGAGAAACCGTATTTTTATGTAAGTACATATTTATACAAACACAATATACCTACGTCCAATATTTTTTTTCAGTTTGCATGACATTCTGAACGAATCAAAACATTATAATTTTGTATTATGTTCTCACATGTTTTATCTGTTACTACATATTTCGTTGCATTTATTTATATTTACGTGCAGAATCAGAATGTCTCATACGCGACATAACAAATTAATGTACCTGGAATCATCTGTCTGTGGAACTAAAGTATTGTCATGTACGTTCAGTTTTGGTATTTGTATTTTAGAACATACCTTATTCAACTATTGGAGGTAAATCTATTAAAATAATTCAACACCGTATAATCTTTTTTTGTATTTGTTTATGTCGGTACAGTTTCGACCAATACAAAAAAATTCATATGGTGTTGAATTATTTAAATTTCCCTCCAATAGTTGAATAAAGTCTGTTGTAAAGTACAAGGATCAAAAATACCCCATATTCTGGGAGATCGGTCGGGAGCTTAGAGTTTGTCCCGGCTGGGGCGGTGCCCCGGAGGTGGGAGAGTCCTGGTTGCGGGGAAACCCCACTAGCCGACGGTAGGTCGGCACCGATTCTCGCCATTCAGCAGGGGAAGATTACCGCCATCTCCAGGGGGGGGAAATGCACTACACTAACGGGACTAATGACCAAAGCAGTTGACGCGCCCGGAAACACGAAAAAATCAAACCAAACCAATCCAGGGAAAAGCATGCACTACACTAACGGGACTAATGACCAAAGCAGTTGACGCGCCCGGAAAAAGGAAAATATCAGTCATTCAATCTATAGCTCCTCAACAATCTCCCCCCGATGGGAGTCAAACCCTAGCATCTCCCGGTCAACGATGCTGCAGATATAGCACTAAAGAAGTTTAATGTAGCGAGGGAGCATGTAATTTTGACATCCTCCTCTCTCCGATCTGCCACTGGTTGTGTAGTAAGTCTGTTCATTTGCTTTCCCTAAACATCATTGTAAATTTCATGTACTTTAAACACTCACGAATTCTTATTTTACGTTTATCATGTTTTCGCACAATTTATAAAAGACATATATGTACACATTTTGCATTTTTTACAATAAATGCCGTTCCCTATTAATTAATATATCGTGCACTATAATATCGAAATAGGTACACTGTACTCCATGATCGGTTCCTTTTTCTGCAAAGCAATTGAAGTTCCTGTTGGTCAGACACTCATATTTACAGCAAAGTGTACACTGATATTGTATTCTTCGTATATTCTATTTATTCGCCGTGGAAAAGACTTATGCTTATGATGCTTGTAGGTATTATTATTGTTGTCATTGCTTTTGAAGTGTAAAATAATTGAATACATGGAACATTATTTTAAAGTTGTATTTATTCACTTCATATTCCTTCTAGAAAATAACGTCGTATTTGAATTAACGATTGTTTAAACTTAGTAGATGTTGTAAAAACAGTCTTTACTACTAACTTTGCGCAGGTCTGATAAGTTCCATTTGTTAAATTGCTTCGTAGATTTCCCTTCTCTCTCTTTAATGCGACTTTTATCTGCAAACTAAATGTCATGTCACAAACTTATTGTCATGTGCAATAATTTTCGTAATTGTGGGTGGCGTTAAAAAGGATTATAAAGACGCTATGGACCCAATTTCCTGACCTGTGCTTTCATTATTCCAGGGTGCTTTCTCATCAAATAATCAGATAGTGGTACGTGAAATAAAATGAAAAAAACTACGTAATTTAGAAAAATGTGCATTGCAATAAAACAATTCGTGAAAAGAAATTATGAAAAATGTAACGGATTAAAAATGTAATCCTGCATTCAAACGCTTAAGAATTATTTCCATTTATTTATGTTGATAACGTATTCCATATTTTATTCTAAAAGATTTAGTAGGATGTTATAGGAAGCCAGAAGAAAAAGTATACAATTTGTTGTAGAGAATGCATTATTGTATAATCTGATGCGTTTTAGTTATGTCAGCTTTTTTTAGGCATCCATTTACTTTTTTAGTTTCATACGACACTGCGTTATCTGGCTCTTCATGTGTATATTGTATTAAGTTCTATAATTGAGTATTTAAACACACACGTTAAATTCTCATTTCATCGCGGGCCTAAACGGTTAGTATATTACGGGATACGAAAGTAATGTAAATTAGTATTTTCTCTCGTTAATTCTGTTCTGAATATTACGTGATGTTGTGTGTGCATCGTTCAGCTCTCCTTGTCATTAATTTTCATGATTTATTATTATGATCATAGTTCTCCATTATACTGTCATTGTTTTCTATAAAACTATTCCTATAATACTTAAACAACACTTAATTTCCAAAGAATCGCTTTTACACCACTATTTACCATTTTCGTAATTAATTATTCATCTTTCCTGCCAAAGGCCATCTCAAGAACTTTCAATACATGATTAAAACCTTTCAACGAATAATTAATTCTTGCTTTTATGAAAGATGGCCCATTTAAAATTGACAGAATTTGAGTTAAGTGTAACAATTAATAGCAAGTTTTGACAGCGCGAACTTTCTAATCGTAAGGATAAAACCACTGTGTGTGAAATGATTTATTTAAGAATCGTATTTGTCTCTTTTTGAAACTGCAACCACTATGTTATATTATAAATTAACCAATTCAATGTTGCTAAAATGTTTCTGTTCTTCGAAAATCTAGAGATCCTTCCTGCACATGCTAATTTCCTTGGGCGTAGTTTACTCACAGATTTCCGAGTTGTGTTCTCCGAGAGATTTACATATTAGCTGTACCACCGTGCCTAGTCAAGAATAAAAATTCTGCAGCTAGTTGGCCATTCTATTAACGTACCTACAATGCGCCGTAGCAGCGTGCTGGGGAGAGAGGATTATTCCGTCGCGCCGCGCAGTTGCGCAGTTTGGAGCACTACTGCATTACGAGTTATTAGCGCACGGGCCTGGGGGTCGTTTATATTCTAATGTTCTCCGACGCCGTAACAAGGGCGAGGGCAGTGCCTGCTGCAGACGGGGAAACGGCGATGGCCGAGGTGAACTGAAGCTCTGGCAGTGAAGATAGAGAAGCGGGATTGGTAGAGGAAAGATGATGGCAGAACTATGATAGTTGCTCAGGCGTTTTGGTTGAGGTGGAGGCGACCCAAAAGCAAACGAGTCAGATGACAGAAGTAGAGGACGGTGAGTCGGCAGAGAGTATGATGGTTATTGCTGCAGAAAGGGAGACGACCATAGAGGGAACAGGAACAAAGAAATGGAAGTCGGTAACAACTATGATATTGATTAGGGCGGGATAGAAACTGAATAAATGAGTGGAGAACGAACGTGTGAACTCTCTTCACACTTTCACGCTCTCACTACACTTCACACTCTCTTCTTGTGTAGGTACCCTCTATCACTGGGGAAATTGGATGGCTGAGGCGTGTTGGCTAGAATGAAGGTGGAGTTAGAATTGGTGGAATAGATAGAATGGTTTACGCGGTGACAATATAGAAAGGGGCAGTAGGCAAACGGCAGTAGTAAGTGAGGAGGCGACGGCAAATGTTTGCACAAGAGGGGAAAGTGGAGCAGGTAGGGATTACGATAGCTGTTGTAGGTAAGGAAACACCAGGGAGTGAGCCGCGAAGCGATCTGAAACAGTGGAGGTGAAAATTTAGAAGTGGTGGAAGCACAGGAAGGAGAGTTAGCAGAGAATTTGAGAGAGGTATTGAGTCAAGTTGCACTTCTTTTTGTACGTTGCTAAAAACGGTCTGTTGCGCAACCTGGTTTAATCCATTACGTATATACCTATTCAACAACGATAGACAATAATGTTAGTGAAGATCGAATAGATTGTGGAAGGATAGGCACAGAAAAGTAGAGTAAAACGTAATAATCATCCGAGATTCACTTTAGTACACTAGAAATTCCAAAGAAAATTATGGATATTTGTTTTCTGACGCTACCCTCTACGTTGTAGGTGAAACAAAAATGTATGCATCGGTACCATAAAAGAAATTAAGTAAAAGGAAAGTGTAGATCAACAACAATAATGCAGTTACAGAGAGAAAAATACGAAAACTCATCAAGGCAATGGCAAAATATTACGAAGAAAAGAAAACGATAGACGAGAGCGAAGAATGAGGAGATAAGGAAAACGAAATAAGTGGAAGATGTGGTTGGGAATACTTCCAAGAGAAAAAAGTGGTAACTGCAAACAAAAGACAATGGTATAAAAAGAATATCTACTGGCAAAGCTGAGAGGTAAGAATGTATCCAGTACTACACAGAAGAAGATAACTATTAGAAGAACGTGAGTGGAAGTTACAGACGAATCAAAGTTGCCCGCGAGAGTAATGCACACGATGGAAGCAACACTAGGAGAAACATGTTCAAAGTTGCGAACAAGAGGCAGGTCGCGGCGAGAATGTGTGAGGTGCGAGTGGATTTGAACCCAGAGTGGTGTGCAGCGTGGGGAGATGGGAGAAGGGCAAGGTCTGCAGTGGAGGTAACGGAGGTGGCTGCAGTGAAGCAGACTTGAGGAGTTCGCCACTGCAGCGGGCCGCGTTGGGGTTAGCGCGGCACCGGCGGGGGCGGGGATGGGGATGGCGACGGCGGGGGCGGTGGTGGAGGCGGCGGGGGCGAGGAAGGTGGCGGCGGGCAAGGCAACGGGGGTGGCGGAAGTGGGGGCGACGAAGACGGGGGCGGGGATGGCGACGGCGGGGGCGGGGATGGGGATGGCGACGGCGGGGGCGGTGGGGGAGGGAGGTGGCGGCGGGAAAGGCAACGGGGTGGCGGGAAGGGGGCCGACGGAGACGGCGGCGGGGATGGCGACGGCAGGGGCGGTGGTGGCGACGGCAGGGACGGTGGTGGCGGCGGCGGGGCGGCAGAGGCGGGGCGGGGATGGCGACGGCGGAGGCGGTGGTATGACGGCAGGGACGGTGGTGGCGGCGGCGGGGCAGTGGAGTGGAGGCGGGGGCGGCAGAGGCGGGGGCGGCAGAGGCGGGGGCGGCAGAGGCGGGGGCGGCAGAGGCGGGGGCGGCAGAGGCGGGGGCGGCAGAGGCGGCGGAAGCGGGGGCGGGGGCGGCGGAGGCGGGGGCGGCGGAGGCGTGGTTAGCGGACGCCGGGGTTACGGCTGCGGCAGCGGGGGCGAGGACAGCGGGGGCAGCGGCGACCGGGGCGGCGGCGACGGCGGTGGCAGGCCCCACGCGACGTCGCGTGCGTCTGGAGGTCGATACCGCGGCAGCCGTGAGCTGCCTCACTCGAATCCACACGCCGCCGCCGCCGCGTCTCGAGACTGGACGCAGAAATCGATCGTCGCGTTTTCCTTGAACTTTGCGTGAACACTTTTAATGGTCCGGTGACATACTGCGTGACAACGTATAAAATCATGTCCATTATAAATGCAGAATTTTGTCAAAGATTAAGCTTTTCTTTTTACTTTCGCGCTACCGATTACGCAGAAGAGAGAAAGTTATGTAATGTTACGGGAAAAACTGCGAATTTTCCAAACGTTTCTTCCACAATATTTCGGTGAACACTCTCGGGCTCACACAAGAAATCGGCTTTGCTATTAACTCGCTAATGGTGTTTTATGTTTCATAAAAACATAATCACGCCAACTCCATTATAAATGAGGCCTTTTCAAGATGAATGTTAAAAGGGAATAATAGTTATTGTATTCTTTCGAAAGGATCTCTACAGCTGCAGTGAAAATACAAAGTTAACAATCTATATACTACATTAATTACATTATATTTCTACACAAATACCTTATGGGTAGTTGAATATGTGGAACATAAAGAGTATTTCTTTCTTCTGGTTTTGACTTGCAGTCTTTAGCTTATAATTTCGGCGAGAACGCGACAACGCCCAAAGAGGAAGGTCACACGTTGGATGTTTCTAAGCAAACCAAGAATTTTGATTGATTGATTACTGATTCCGGGCGCGTCAATTGATGAAATCATTAGTTCCGTAAGTGCAGGGTGTGTTTTTCATCGAAAGGTGGCGGTTTTCCCTCACCGAATGATGAGATTTGGCGCCAACCTACCGCCGACTAGCGGGGATTTCCCCAACCAGGTATCTCCCATCAGTGGGGCACCACCCCAGCCGGTACAAGCTCTGAGCTGCCGACCTGTCTCACGGTCTGTGTGGTAGTGTAGTGCCTCTTAGTGTGTATGTGTAAGAAGTGAGGATAGGACAAGGAAGGGGAAGGAAAGATCGCGCGCGGTCCGTGGCCCGTTTGGTAGGATACTGCTCCGGCATTCGCCTGGTGTTGATCGGAGAAACCACGGAAAACTACCGATCAGAGCAGCCGGCCGCTAGAATTCTCCCCCACACAGTGACTGAATTCTACTTAGCGAATATACTGCCGCTATCTCGAACCTAGGACCTTCCCAGTCAGAGGCACTACAGTGACATCAGTTGATGCACTGAGCCACAGCTCTCTGTGCAAACCAAGAAAAATTGAGACAATAGAAATTTCATAAAGATTTGCCCTTGCTTTTGGAATGTGTCCTGTAGCCCCTGATTCGCCGCGCGACCTTCTCATCGCGGTGCTCTGACGTAAGTCGCGAATTTACATTTCCATAAAAAGCGACTGCTGCATACGGAACGAGGGGCGGGCCGTCGGCGACTAGAACAGGCCTCCTGATGTGCTGCTGCCATCGCCAAACACATCAATATGAATGCCGGTTTGGAGTACTTCGTGTCTTTGCTTGTCGATGTGATCGATTGTATATTTGTTTTCTGGGAAACATGCAAGCTCCTGGCAGTGTAACGTGCGGTTCTTGGAATGTTGCGGTTTATATTGTCTTTATATAATAATAATAATAATAATAATAATAATAATAATAATAATAATAATAATAATAATATAGCCTACACAAATCCGTATTGGGCAAAGACCTCCTGTTTCAAAGCAGGGATAGCTCATATTACACTTCAGATGAGCTACTTTTGATGCTGGTTGCTATAGTTTTGTTTTAAAATTAATTTAACCTACACTTCTGCAATTCTCTTTCCACCTTTGTCTGTCGTGAGCCACTCGTATCCATTTCTTTCCTGCCATTTTCTGGAGTTCATCGCACCATCTCATCTTGTATCTTCCCACTATCTCTTTCCTTCTCTAGGGTCCCATATTGTTGTGGTGTACGCCCGTTGTTCTGGATGCATTTTTTCAACGTGTTCTCCCAATTTCCACTTCAGTTTTTTAACCAGTGACTGTGCGTCTACTGTTTGTTGTTTTTCTTATTGCTTCATTTCTTATTTGGTCCCGTATGGAGATATTTAATATTTTCCTTTCCTTTTTTGCCACAGTAAGTTTATTACTAAGTTGGCTCGTAACAGCCCATGTTTGCGCTTCATATGTCATCACATCATATTGTCTTTACGCAAGTTCAATTTATTTTATGTATAAATGTTTTAAAGGTTACTTTAATGAACACTCCTACAATTTTAAACAAAGTATATTCAAAACTATAAATAAAATTGAACACATTTTGTATGTAAAGTTTTCAGTAAGAAGTAATGAAACCCGCTTCAGTTTTTTCTCTTTCTATTTATTTTTGTTTGGATTGCATTTACGTTAAAGAAACATTTTCTACTCATTAAAGTATTAGAGGAACATGTACACATCTAAGTTTCTTACAAGAAAACAATGAATGAAATGAAATGTACACTTCTAGGAATCTTACAAAAAAAATAAACAACAATTCATTAAATATTTGATGAAGCTTGAAGTCTCATCCACTATCGTTACATATTTTCAATATCTTATGAGTTGTTTTTTTCTCGAAATTATCCGAAAAATCTTTGTCAAACCTGTTAAAGTTGAGACTACCTTTTCTTATTCGTAAATTTAAAAAAATCAATTTGTGTTTAAAACATTTTCTCTATGAATGTAAATTATAAGATCGATTTAAAGCCTAGACATGCATGATTATTTCCATTCTAAATAATGATGAAAAGTATGATAAAAGTTATCAATATATCTAAAAATGGAATACACTCCGCAATGTATAAAGACAAAGCTTTGCTAGAGAGCTGGTTTTATATTTTTTCCAGAAAATGTTGAGACAGCGGTTTGCTATGAAGAAACAAGAAAAACAGATAACGGACCAAGCTGTGGAACGCGCCTCCACATCGGATACCACTTTTCCGATGCGTTCCTCCCAAAATATTTCGCGACAAAATAACCAGAATTGCTTACGAACTTTTCCAGTTAGCAAAGTATTATGGATGGAAGGCGGAGAGAAACACCACGAAATGAAGTATATTGACGCACTCAAAGTGTATTTAGATCTCAATGGAAAATCTTCTAAAGTTTATTTTAGGAACTTCCTTAGAAGCATCTGAAATGTCATTTAAAAGCCGACGTCCCTTGTAATGCCATCGATACACAGCCCTGTGATCTTTTTAACATCTAATCTAATGTCGCTCTCAAATACAGAGATTCGTGAGGAAGGAATAAAATAATATAATAAGGACGCATTTTATAAACCTTACAAATATTATCGCACTGCCGAAAAAAGTTGGAACTTCACTATTATTCATTGAATTAGATGTCCCAATGAATTTAGAAGGTGCGATCAACGTAATATTGAAAGCTAATTCTTCACTGTAAGAAGTTTTTTGTTTTATTCATAAAATTTTTAATTATTTTCCTCTTAGTTTGTTCTTCCCTCTCTTTCTTTTCGTGAATTAGGGATTGGCGTCGTATGATTAACTATTTTACAGGGCATTTTAATTTTATTGCGACTAGTAATCAAGACTTAAAACTGACATAACGTGTTTTTAATATTAATTAATAACTACGATTTTCAAACATTTTTGAACTAAAATCCCGAAGCTAGTGCAGGTTTTCATTTATGCAATCGTGGATGCGCCTCAGCATATACCTTTAATAATTAAAAAACATTAATTTCTTATGTAGCGTTTCTTTCTGAACGTGCATCCACTTGAACGTTAAGAACGTGCATCCAGTTGATTAATATTTACAACGAAAAAACGGTTATTAAATATAGTATAGTTGGTGTGGGAATTCTTATTGCGTATTGTTGACGTTGTTATGTGAAGAAATAAAAAAAGGTCATCTTCGTCAACGTAGTATTTTTATTCAGATAGTATGCGAAGAAAGAAAGATGAGAGCGTATCTTTTGTAATCACATAATGTGTCTCTCTTTATTTATTGGTATTTTATAATTTTGAATTTGAACCACTGTTATCTACATTAATCCTCCCGTTGCATTTCAATTTTCGCAATTTTATCTGCTATTTGTAATTAAAATTTAAAGTATCTATTAATTGTAATTTAATTTTCTATCTTATTTTGTATTTTATTTGTAATATGTTTATATTTTTCTGTAAATTTTAGACTGATGATGACGGCAAAGTCGTCGAAAACCGGCTCTCTGAATAAAAATATTATGTTGACGAAGATGACCTCTTTGGTTTCTTCGCATAGAGTAGTTCGTCAGCAACCTCTTCTTCTTCTTCTTCTTCTTCTTCTTCTTCTTCTTCTTCTTCTTCTATTACTTTATTTTCTCGGTTCCATATGTGTAGCGGAGAACCGCCTTCCAATCGATTCCGAGAGAAAGAGTCGAAAGCTCCTGATTTGGAGCTCGTTCCTTCGTAACGAGGAAGCAGGTCGGCGCGCACGCCATATACGACGGCAGGCGAGAGCGGCGGCGGCGCCGCCGCCGCCGCCGTCGCCGGTGTCGTCATTTCTCTCCGCCCATCGTCTTCCTGCTCCGACGCGCCCCGCCACATCCCCTCGCGAGAACACATCTCGGTCGCCAAGCGCTGAATAATCGCTCCAAGCTTTCTTTTTGGTCGCTCATTTCCTCACTCTTCACTTCTTCTTTCCTTTCTCCTGTCCTTCCGTTGCGTGCCTTCCTTCTGACCACATTCGAATTGTCCATCTAATATCTGCTATCTTTTTGTCCTCTCCATTTGTTTTGTCACTCTTTCTGAATATTTTCTG
>BLKR01012996.1:0-14430 GCA_011170035.1 Teleogryllus occipitalis | reverse complement strand
AAGAGACAATATTAAAGATTCTGTTGATGAAATACAAACTGTAATCAATGAAGTCCTTCCCTCAAATTTAATTAATGGGTATTTTTATAGAACCTGAAAAAACTGTTAATCATAAGTCGGTTAAAAAGTTATTAATAAATTTTTTGATTAATTTTCAGAGTTTCAGTCCACTAATAAGGGTCAGTGTAATGTTTTGAAAATCTCCCCCCCCCCATACAGTGATGAAAGGAAAACTACTAAGATTTTACCAGAAGATGAAGCAAGAAACAAAATTGCAAAAACTGCAGAATATATTGATATGAGCATTGTTTTAAAAATACCATCATGTATTAAAGGTATAACAAAATTCTGTATTATGTTTTACTTTCCTTTAACACGAAGTCCTTTAATGATTTAATTTCAATGTTTGTCAGTTAAAAAATCAATCACATAATTTCAAAATATTGTGTGGAAAAGCATTTGGATGCTAATTTGACATTTCCCCAAAACAACTCAAATAAGTTAAAAATCAGAAATCCTTAGTGTCCTCGTAATTTCAGACAAGATATAATTATACCATCCCATTCAATTCTGATGTCCCCATTTCAGAACAACACATTTTACATATATGGAGAACAATACTGAATAAATTTCTTTGCCATCATCTTTATAGCTACAATTTTATACATTTTGAGCAAAAAATTGAAAATAAAAACCTCAGACTAAAATAGTTTAATAGATATGAAATGTACTTTTTAAAACTATTTCTCATGCACTTAGCCACAATGTGCATTACTTTGAATCTAGAATTCAATGATAACAAAAGTTCCAAAGCTGTTAGATCACATTTCCAGTAACTGCACCATCACATCTAAAGATTAAGTACCTCTTCACAGATAACACGATCCATGAAGATTCGCTGGCATTCATTATGCCACAAGCGTGCTAAATCTCCTGCTTTTGAGAAGTGACCAGGACTGCCCATACATAATCCACTTATAATTCGTGAAATGTCATGCAGAGTAAAAATGTAATGAAATTTGGCAGGTACTGGTAGTAGTTTTGTTTTCACTATCTGAAAAATTACATAGTTACAAAGGGCAATGATACTACACAAGATTTTTCCACTTTACAATTACTTCTTAATACACTCTTGTATTTTTATTTTAATGTTTTTCTATTAGTCAACAATGAATCATAATGACACACTGAACAATTAATGGACTATATGACAAATAATATTTTTAAATAAATACTTAAATTTTTTTTAAATACTATAATATTCATAAATTACATTTTGTATACAAACCTTAAACAACTGAAGAGTAGCATCAATAACATTTTCAGCAATATTCACTACTTCTGAATCAAACTTCTGTGCTATCAAATGACCCTGAAGAACTGCAGTAAAAATTTGTTTAATGGTGTGATCAGAAGGGGAAATCAGATAAAATATACTAAATTTAGACATGAAACGAGGGTCAATACAATGGGATCTACCAACGGTGATATCCATAGCTGCCAAAAACCCTTTAACAGATAAACAAACATTAAATTATGGAAAAATATACTTGAATGAAATATTTGAATAGGCCTAAACAATACACTTGAAAAAGTAATAAAAATATGAGAATTTTAGATTATTATGTTATCTAAAACACAGGAAGTTCAGTACCTTAACGCAACATCTATGCCTACTATTTTCAATGTGGACAGAACCTATTATATTTAAAACAGTTATTGTTGCAGGATAAGATATCATTGACTTGCCTGAGTCTTTAATATTCTTCCAAACAATCCCATTTCCAAACTCATAAAATCCTCCTTTTTCGAATAAGTGTTTGAGCATTGCTAAAGGTTGCTGAGTGCCATATTGGTCAACCTGTAAAATATAATTTACGGCCATACTACATACAGATAATCATATCACAGAAAGGTCCCACTGGGATGTGTGGCACCCTAACATTTATTTAATTACCTACCTCTTTTATTTTATCATAATATATGATTTTGTAATAATATTTACCCTTTTATTATCACCCCTTAATTTGTGATATAGTTTATTATTGTTACAAAATTTCTTAAATAAAAAACAAACATTATGGTACTCTTCAGAGGTAGACAATTTCAACCCAGGGAGATAGAAGCAAAGTTGAAAAATTCTATAATTATAATATTAATTAATTAAGATTATAAATATAATCTTAATTAATATTAATTAAGAGAGAGAGAGAGAAAGAGAAAGAGAGAGAGAGAGAGAGAAAGAGAAAGAGGAAGAGAGAGAGAGAGAGAGAGAGAAATACATAAACAAAATTTTCTTAAAAGCAGTTTTCTATGAACTTTTTGGAAAAAGGGAGCATAAAACACAAAATTATATGACACAAGTGCAATTTTCAAAAATGTATTGTTTGTAAAATTTTGGAACAATTTGCATGTTAATATGTACACTCTATGTGCATGTTATGACACAATGTCATCCATTTTTATTACACAAATGCTTCATATAATCTGTAATTAAATTACTCGAAATCTCAATATTTTTTTAGTGTAAATATTTCTCATTCTTAACATGTATTCAGTGTATTTTTGGCCTTGCTCTATGGTGTGCTGGTAGACTGGAGTCTTCTGTTGTTACTTCTTGGTTTGAAGGCTGGTGTTCGATTCCCAGGAGTTTCAGGTTGTATTTTTTTAATTGTTCTTTTTCTGTTTGTTTGTTGTTGTTGTTATTTTGTTTTTGTTTTGTTTCCCAGGAGTCGCCCCAGCACTGTTTTCAAGCCCATTGTATTTTAGATATGTTTATAATCATTCAAGCTTCTTAATATCTTTCAAGGAAAGCTTTATGCTGACTGCTTTTCTTTCAACTTCTTCCAGTAGTTTCTGAGAAATATCATCAGGTAGGATGTGTGACATGATGTGGGGTCACTGAGCCACCCCACATCTTTTGTCACAGCTCCTTGCCATCAAGTTCACAGTAGTTGAAGATCTGGACACACAATAATAACACACCATGATATATGCTATTTAGATTCTTTTATTGACCATAGTGTATTCAGCTTTGGTGGTATAATGGTTAAATGGATCGGGCTGTTGTACCCAAGTTTGTGGGTTCAATCCTATTTGAATCCATAGATTTTTAAGGGCAAAAAATCGTTTGTACACCTTCCTTCTGAGCGGAAGTAAAGCTCTGATGTCCCATGTTGTAGATTTTACTGCATGTAAAAGATACTCAAGCCTAAAAGTGTGTAGTGTCAAGTAAAATAAGGCACGAAAGGAATTTATATTACCAGTCTGAGTGTTCATTTTAGTTTCTTCTTTTGCAGAGGGCTCTATGTTTGTTTCTGTTTATTGTAAAATAAAAGATAATGTGCAAAACATCTATTTACTGTTTTTAAGTTGATTAATATATTATGACAAAATATTTATATAATTTACTATATTTATATCACATTTTAAAATATTTTCTTTCTAATACTTGTTATATTTTTAGTATTTTATAATACTTTCTTGGTATCTGTACCAAGAAAGTATTATAAAATATTAGAAGGTTTTTATATTAGAAGATTATTATATTAGAAGATTTTTACCTATATGCTATCCGGTGCCAAAATTTTATCAAAAATGTTGGAGGCGTTTTTGAGAAAAGTTTGAAAATGTTTTTGAGGCTTCATTTAAAGTTCCCTCCAAAATCAAAATATCACTTTCAAACTTGCAGCGTCTTGTGTTGCCTTACATTGATTGAGGAATATCAATTTTGGAGAAAAGTTTGAAGAAAATAAAGTGTTCAGGTGTCAGCATTGACCACTGACAAACAAATGGACAGACATCCAGTCAGGTTTTTTCGGTACAAGGATATTATACGGAAATTACCCAATGTCTTAGAGGACTTAATTTATAATACATAGGTACTTTTTAGTTACCAGGGCCCAGCAATAAGAGATTTTTTTGTCAAAATTTCGCCGTTTTCCGGCGGACGATTACAATATTTTCTAGACAGTAATTATTGTGACAATTATGATTCCTCTCTGCAACTTCATGATTTACCACGATTTTCATAATTCCTCAAACTGGTCTTTATTCTCAATGTTTCAGAGGGAATCTCAAATTAAAAAATTTAATTTGTCAAATGTGTTGGTAACATATTATTCATTAATGTACCTGTGGTTTGTTGAGATCATCAATAAAACAGAGCATATGCTTGCCACGAGGTGGTCCATAGGTACTCTTTGTGCGTTCTTCAAGAGCTGCCTTCATATCCAGTTGCACATCCAAGGAAGTAGTACGTGAGGAAAAATTTAGATTTAATATAACCTAGGAAAGTTCAAATAATTTAATACCTTTCTCTTATTTTTAAGAGGAACTGTAAAAATTATTACAAATTGTGGTGTCTTAGGTAGGTACTTTCAGAACCAGATTCGTTTCAGGTCCATTAGCATAAGCCCAGGGTATCAACATTTGATTAAATTGTAGTATTAATGATTGATTGTTTTGAGTTCTCTAGTGGGATCAAGTATTATGATCGTTATTCCAGTAAGTATAGTTTATGCCAGGAGGTAGTGAATTCACATGGGGTGGAAATGTTGCACCCCTGCTAGAACTAGATCTAGTGCTAGATCTAGTGCCAATCTACTCATTGTCTTGCAGAGGTTTATCACTTACAGGTATCTTTGCCAGTGGGACTCCATCTCAGCAGGGAAAATTCTAAGCCCCAACTAGTTTCCTGAGATGTGTGGTAATGTATCTGCATGTAAGAGTATGTAAAGAGATAGGAGGCAACAAGGATGAGAAAGGACAATTTTATGCAGTCCATGGCCTCTTTCTTAGGATTCTGCCATGGCCTTTGCTTGTTATTGAGCAGTGAAACTACAGAAAACTGTCGATCAAAGTCAGCCACTTGAATTCTTCCTCAGACAATAGATAAATTTGACAGCTTTCTAGCTTGTGTCATCCAACCCTAGGACCTCCTGGTCAGAGTTGCTGCAGTGGCAACAGTTGTTGCCCTGAAACAACTCAACCACTTTGTAGTATTTAAAGAATTCCAATTAATTATTTGAAATTGTCACAAAAAGTAATATTCTTAATCTCAACTCACTTACATTTTGAATTATAAAGTAATACTTAATGCGACGTTGAGATCCTCAAGGCTCACAGTGCAGGTGGACCCGGGTAAAAGAGGGCCTATTTTTAAGGAATATTTCTATTAATTAATGTGCTAACACTAGTTGTGTTTGGTATACACTTTTCTAAAGGGGGTCCGGATAAAAGTTTTGCGGGTGAGCCCACACTGATTTCATTATGCTACTCACTTAATGTTTACTACCATGTATGCAATGGGCTTCAAAAAAAATTGATAACAGCAGCAAATGTGCCATGCACAGGGAAATGAACACACTAAATATGGGCCTGTCTTCATAAATATTAAAATATGAAGCCATCAGAAGAAATTCTTAAGAAGAAATGAAAATTACTAAGAAACAACAAAAATTGGTTTGAAAATACAGGTATCTTTGGCAGGGAGACACATCCCTTTCAATATTTTTTAGTACCTCCTGTGGTTAGATTGTAATTAATATAAAAATCTTGACACAAAAGTCCTCAGTTTCAGACATGTCAATTTCTTACTTTATAAGATTCAATATGAGAAATGAACCATTACTCTGGGAATTTGAATGCTTTTTTACCTCATTAATACCTTGCCTTCTCAGATTGACAAATCTATACATTACTGGAAATGATACAGAACTTACTCATTTTTTTTAATAATCGAATAAGAATCATAGATCCCATTTATAAATCAGAGGATAAAGAGCAACAAAACAAACTTACATAATCATCAGGTGACAACTTCTGCAAAAAGTGATGCACTATTGATGTTTTTGCAATTCCAGTTTCTCCAATAAGTAACAAAGGGTTTTTCACCTGGAGAAATATTTTATTATTTAAAGTTAAAGGAAAATTCTAACATTTTAAAACTGATCAAATGGAAAGATAAATAACATGTCATTGTACAAGGAAATGAAAAATAATTTGTAGATCGATCAGTTACTCAACAAAGTAAAGCTCAATTAGTTACAGGAAGATGCACATTAACATTTTTATATGCTTGACTATGGTTACATTAGAACAATTATTAACCAACATATGTATGTACACTGCTATCATGAATGGTTATTTTATTGGACAACTTAAAAATGTTTAAATTTTGCTTAAGTTAACTTACTTCACTTATTTATCTTTAATTAAACTTTACTTAACACTGCAAACTGCAGACAATTTTCGGCAGTTCTTTCTCTCACTTTTGAGGCATCTGTTATTTTGAAGAAATAACACTATAGAAATAACAAATAGCTATTTTCTGAAATATACTAGCACTCTTGAATCTTTCATGCCCCCTATATGCATTTACTCAGTATATTTTGAAAAAGCAAAGATTATTGATTACAACTCTACAAGAAAGTGTCTGAAAATTGTAGTATAACATCCTGAGGTGCTGGACCGCAATGTGTTAACATGAAACTCTATAAAACATCAATTTCATTCCTTGTTTATTTATTAGCAATTTCAATATTTGTTGGAAAACAATTTGTGTATGTTGTTATATCTCATGATGTAGCATTGTCGCTACAGGCTAGCCTCCTATCACACAGTCAATTGGACTGCAAAAGGAGAACAAGTAAATTCATTACTAAAATGGAAATTATTAAATATCCAATAGTAAACTGTTCACTTGTAAGCACATCACAGGACAAAGTTAATTATTTTTCCATTCTCTTTATGTACAGAAATTAAATGTGAACATGAATTAATGTTGATATTAAAAATATGAATAAATTACCTTTAAATTCCCATATCGTCTTCTAAAGAAATGCTGAAAAAAAAGCAAATATTGTTCTTATAGTTTTACTTCTGCAAAACACATTACAGTCATTTCTCATATTTGAATGACTTTAGGAAAATATTCACTATTCATTCTTAATAATTTCTCACCTGATTCACAAGACTCAGAAGCCATGTTACTCTCACAGTATCTGAGGTTGGTATGAGAACATCACTGACCTTCATTTTAGAATCATGTATATACTCAGGAACTAGCCAATCCCAAGCTTCCCAAACATCCTCTTTCACATTCAGACAATAATCATAGAGAGTAGGCATTGCTGTAGGAATCTGCACTGTGAAATGATTAAAGCAAAACACATTAGAGATCATAAACAAAATTTAGGATCTCTGAACAGACCCCTTAATAAATTACAAATGAAGCTAATATATTACAAACTTTGGTATTCATTTAATGCTAAAAACTTGAAAAACAAATTTCAATTGTAATAACTTTATAAATGCATATACCTACTATACAAACAATGTCTTTACACCAAGAAATTTTAAATCGATTTTTAATAACTCAGTTTTAATGCACATTTTTACATTACACTTATTTTAAATCAAATATTTTAACTCGTGTTGAGAGATCTTCCACTCAGAGATGCAAACAAATTTAATTAGGTAGTAATTTCCACATCACATACTCAATGATGTCCACTTTCACAATTCTCACTTACTTCTCGTTGCCTTTTCCTCCAAAGAATCCTTGATCATTTTAGCATTTGACAGCTTCTTCAAGAATTCATCCAGAAGAATGTGTCCACTTGAATTCAAGGCAGCACCTATTGACCAATATATAGCAAAGAGGAAGATACTTTCCAAAGGATCACATAAAGGATGTTCTTGTTCTCCTTCATCTTCTGATTTAATGCTTACTCCTTCAACTTCTTTGTATGATTCTTTAGATGTACTTTTACTGAGTCTTTTCTCTGGGTTTGTGTCTGCAACTTCTTCAAACCAAAGTTCACTTAACTTTCTGCCAGAAGGAATCTCTTCTTCTTCTTCTCTAACAGGAACTAGAGCATCTAGCATGAAACAGAGTTGCATGATCTGCAAGCAGATGCAGTAGAAAATGTAGACAGTAATTCAAAGGAAATAACATTTATCCTGTAGATTCAGTTAAAGATTTTTTTGACCAATTAATTCGACCAAACTTTGCCACCTTCAATTTCACTGAATGCCTCATGTCAATATTTAATTATGGTTTTAAATCTAATTTCAAAGCACTCTTTACAACCAGCAATGATTTTTATTTACTGTAAATCATTAAAAAATTGTTTAGTGCCAGGTTACCATATTCAGTGATGACTGGGGAACCAGCTTTGTTTCTTCCTTAAATGTTAGTATATATTCCATAGTTTCTGGAATGTACTTCTGATAGAGAGACTGAAACTTTATTTTCTCTTGACCTTCCCTCATTGACACCCAACGTTCCCAGTAGGGAGAATAGCCAAGGTCTTCATAACTCATGTACACCATCCCTACTCGTGATATAGTAGCAGGAGAAGCATGATGAAGGTCCCCCACCTGCAAAAGCATTATATAATAATAACACAAAAAATTAAGAGTATTGAAAAAGGAGGAAAGAAAAAAAGAAAGAACAAAAAAAGAAAAGAAAAAGAAAAAAGAAAACAAGAAAAAGAAAATAATACAGGCCAGAAGGAAGAAGAATGCGAAGATGCAAATTAGGTAAGAGAAGCAAGAACTAATAAGAAGAATGGACTAAACCACAAAGTGTGCTACAAATACAAAAGGGAAAAGCACAGACACCTCCATGTTCATTATGATGGTGATGAGAAAAGTATATGATTAATATAATTCATTATTAGTTATTAATATAATTAATACTTATAATCAGTGTTGAACTTCTAAAACGTAGGTTCTGGAACACATCACAAATTAATTAATTACTAACTAATAGAATTAGTTATACAGTAAAATATGTCTAAACCGGAACCCGTACAAGCAGGAAACCTGCCTTAACCGGAACATTTCTCCAGCCCGTGAAGTTAAATGGTATTTTACACAGCATAAAACGGAACCTCTCCAACGCGGAAACGGAACGGTTTTTCATGTCCTGCACGGGAAAAAATCTTTATAAATCGGAATTCCTATAAATTTAATGCAATTGGCGGGGAGACGCAAGATGTTTTTAATTAATTGAATGCGTCTGCAAGCTTATTTTAAATTCTATATCCCTATGACACGCGATTTAAATGTGGCAGCCGGTCATTGAACGATAGGGGCTTCAGCTGACAGCGTAGAATTCGACCTGCGGGTTGCTTGTCTCTCAAGGCGTAGGCTGTAGGGGAATTCCCTCCCTCCCGATTCAATGAGTGCGGGAAGGTATGCAGCCATGGCTTCTATTCACGCGTTCACTGGGCTGTGACGCATTGTGCCAAAGAGACAGCAAGCAGTCGAATACAGCCAATATGTTGTGTATTTTTCAACTCAGAAGCTGTCAATGAAGAGTGTTTAATATTCATTTAATGGTGATTTCTTCCATAAATACGTTATATATCAATGTATTTTGATAATTATAATAAAGTCATGTAAATCACTTCTTTCAGGGCGCAAACTTAACTATCACAAGTGACATAAAATAGACAACCTTGCATAAAACGGAAACCTCACTATAAAGGAAAAGGTTTGTGTCCCGATCGATTCCGGTTTAGACAGATTTTACTGAATATTGGTAATATAATTAAATAATTATAAGGTAAAATTATTAACATTTGGAAAGGATGCTGAATGAGAGATTGCATTAGCTCTTCAATATATTCCAATAGGAAGAAGAGATGTAGGCAGGCCAAAGAAAAAGTGGACACCGGAACAGGTTTAAGCCTAACCCTTGTCGGTAGAAGAAAAGAAGAATTATTAATATTAATAAAAACATAATAAAAAAGTAGTAATAATGGTAAATCTTGCTTAATGACAGACTTGCTATATGCGAATAAAAATATATAATAAAAAAAGTAGTATACTGGGGGAGTTGGGTATGGGGCGGTAGACCGGCCGCCGAAGAGCGAACGTACCTGGGGAGCGCTCTGCCCGCCGAGGGACCTACAGCCGCCGCGGAAGAAATAAGCTCTTCTAAGGGCCAGGAAAAGAGCAAAGCCTGGCTTCGCCCTTCTAAGGGCGCATTATATTTCATCAGCCCTTTTTAGAGCTTGCTTTGTGAAAGGCCTTTTTAGGGCTTGTGGAAAGGGCATGTCGTCGCCTGCGGGTTCGCCCGCGTCGGCGCCCTACCGAACCCCGTCTACGGGGGAAGGGAATGGTGCGCGCGGTAGGGCCAGCGGACGCACGACCGCGAGGGGAACCGAAAAGCGACGCGGCGGTTCCTCTTCTACCGATCGCATCTGCAATAAAAGGTCACCTTCTGTTTGCAGGAGGATGCAGAGCAGATCGCAGGACGCCCGGAGTCAACGTCGGCCGCCACGCAATACGCCGCAGCCACGCCGCTTCCTGACGCGGTCGCCGCTGTCGCTGTCGGAACAACGCCGCCGCCCGCCGCCGCGGACGTCATGACGACGCCTGACGTCGCCCCCGGCGCAGTCGAAGAAGAGGACGGCGAGTTCACGCTCCTCACCCGCCGACGCCGCCCACCCCACCCCCATCTTTCTGTACGGGGTGGCCGAAATTTTCGAGCTCCCCACGGGCTTGCAGACGGCCGGCGGCGACGTAGCGAAGCCGTTAAGGTTCAGTGCGACACCTTCAAGGCGCATCGTGATGGAGGAGACATCTGTGGGGTACCACACAGGAACCGCGAAAGTTCTGCAGTTTGTCCTACAGTTTGTCCTATTCCGCTAGAACTTTCCTTACCGGCGCTCCATGATAACGTGGAACGTATCGGGTTTCAGGTGAAGAAGTTGGAGCGGATGACGGGGCAGGTTGCAACGTTGGATGACACGGAGCGTCACCGGGCGCTCCACGAAGTGACGGCTATAAGGGGGCTCCGCGTGCGCATGCAGATGTATCGGCCACCGCGCGGGCCCACGCAATGCCACAATTGCCTGGATTTCGGGCACGTGGCACGAAACCGCAAACGCCGCACGCGTTGCAGGCAATGTGGGGAGGCCCACGACGCCGCACAGTACCCGCAGGGGCTAAAGTTGGCCGCACACAACCCCCAGTGGAGGAGCGTAGCTGCTCCAACTGCCTGGGCGAAAACCACGACGCGAAGTACAAGGGTTGCCCCGAGTACAAGCGCCGCTGTTTCAGGGGAAACCCGGCCCAGCAACGGCGGGATCACCAGCAACGCGCCCGCGTTCAAGACAGGCGAGCGGCCGATACATAGCCGGAGGCGTCGCGATGTCCCTCGCGGGAGCGCGAAACTTCGTACCGCCGCAGCCACCTCCACAGCCACCGCGGTCTCAGCGTTCGCAGAGACGCGAACGCCCACGCGCCCAGCGGCAGCAGCGACGCCAGGAGCGCACTTATTCCGACGCTCTGGCAACGCCCCCGTCACGCCCGGGAGCGTCAGCCGACGGCCGCCGACGCGGCCCGCGAGGAGCGTGGCGTTCGCGTGAAGCAGCGGAGGCGAACGGCGGAAACGAACTCAGTACCCGCCACCCTGAGCGAGCAAGGTGGACGATCTCGCCGGAAACGGGATCGCGCCGGGGCGCGTGACACAGGCGCTCATGCGAATGCTCAATCCAGCCGAGTGGCCGGGGATCACCCTCAAGGTGATAGTGACACAACGTCTTGTGCACTCGCATGAGATTGATTGATTTTTTCGTGTTTCCGGGTGCGTCAACGGCTTTGGTCATTGCTCCCGTAAGTGTAGTGCATTTTTTCTCTGGAGATGGCGGTGATTTCCCCCCGCTGGACAGCGAGATCCGGCGCCGACCTACTGTCGGCTATTGGGGTTTCCCCCTAACCAGGACTCTTCCACCAGCAGGGCACCGCCCCAGCCGGGACAAGCTCTAAGCTCCCAACCAGTCTCCCGGAATATGTGGTAGTGTAGTGCACGTTAGTGTAAGTGTGTGTGTAAGGGGAGAGGATAGGACAAGGAAGAGGAAGGACAGATCGCGCGCGGTCCGTGGCCCGTTTGGTAGGGTACTGCTCCGGCATTCGCCTGGTGTTGATCGGAGAAACCACGGAAAACTACCCATCAGAGCAGCCGGCCGCAAGAATTCTCCTCCAGACAATGACTGAATTGGACCTAGCTGAAAAGCTGATGTCGAAAATCCTGCCGCCGTGGGGAGTGGGAACCTAGGACCTCCCGGTCAGAGGCGCTGCAGTGACATCAGTTGATGCACTGAGCTACCGCTCTCGGTACTCGCATGAGGTGACTACGGCCGCCGCGGCGGAAACGGTGGGGAGGGCACGTTCGTACCACGCTCCTCCCATGCACCTTAAATAATGGCTAGTTCTCCTTCTTTTTATAGGAATATGTGTACCATCGCATTTAGGAACTGCAACGTCATCTGCGTGCAAGCGAAGTAGGCAGATCTTCATAGTTTTCTCGCTCGGCATAATATTTCTGTCATGATGCTGGGAGAGACATGGCTTAACCTGCATCTTTCTCTTAGTGTTCCTAGCTACATTAGCTACAGGAACGACAGAGCAGCACAAGCAGCAAACGTGACGGACGCCCACAGAGGAGGCGGCACTGTAATATTAATAAAACGCAGCATAATTTATTACGTTACAGTTTTACCGCAGCTGCAGCACGCTGAGACCACTGCTGTTGTGTAGACGGAGCAGGGACCTCTGCGCCTTGTCTCTATCTACGCTCGTCCCTACCGCTCTGCGGAAACGTGCGTCCTACTAGCTGCAGATATTGCACAACTAGTTGAAGCAAACACCGCTCCAACACTCGTGGCAGGCGATTTTAATGCCAAACACGGTCTGGAGTTCCCGCATCACCTGCCCTCGCGGCCGTAAGCTGAAAGCAATTGCTGATGCAAACGGCTGCGAGATTTTCGCTCCCGCTGCACATACCTACTATCCCTTTACCACAAACAGCAAGCTCGATTTTTGGATATTGTGCTTTGCCATCAACTTCACTACCCTCCCACATTGACAATCAATTATGAGCTTTCGTCAGATTATTTCCCTGTGATAACGGAGAATAGGCGGCCTGTCACTGTCTACTGCACCTACGACGCAGAAGCGGCACCCAAATTGGAAACAATTTCAGACAGAGCTGCAGCACCGCATCCCGGACGCGTCTGCTCTGTCAGAACCGCAGATAGAACCTGGAGCAGTAAAATTCGCTGAAGCTGCTGACTGACAGCCTCAACGCACCAGCTGAAAAGCAACGTTGCACTAAGAAGGAGCAGCCACTAACCCCTTATTTGCTAAATTTAATTTCAAGGAAAAACAGGGCGCGCAGAGTGTGGCAGAGCACGCGACATCCCGCTGATAAGCGAGAGCTGAATCGATTGAAATCGATAAATTTCTATCAGGCCTCAAACCTGAGGATAATTCACTGTGGAAAATTTCTCGCTTGCTTTCCAGGAAACCAAATTTAGTGCCGTAGCTTCAGACCAGCACAGGAGAGTACGCCGAGTCCAGCGAGGCGAAAGCGGAACTTCTTGCTAATGTTTTATAATCTGTTTCAGCCGGTGGAGAAGGCGCCACCAATACAACACGACGAAGTGCAACAAACGATGATGGCGGCACTGCACGCGCCCGCCGACGAGCCGAGTTTCACTAATGAAACAGAAGTTAAAGTGGCCATTTCGGAGCTGAATGCTAAAAAAATCCAGGCTAAGGTGCCATCAGTAACGACGTCCTGAAGAAAGTGCCGCAGCAAGCCATAGTGTTTTTGGTCTCTTTATTTAATTCAATATTTATGTTTCAGCACTTTCCGAGTCTGTGGAAACACGCGCATGTATTAACTTTCCACAAACAGGGGAAAACCCCGAAACTGTCCGAGTCGTATAGGTCTATTAGCCTACTTAACACACTCGGAAAATTATGTGAAAAACTTATTTTAAATAGAATTCTAAAATTTGTTTCAGATAACTCTCTTATAAATAAGGAGCAGCCTGGCTTTCGCGCGGGACATAGCACAACACATCAGCTTGTGCGAATTACAGACCGCATAAGACGCAATTTCAACGAGGGCTGATTCACAGGCGGAGTGTTCCTCGACGTTGCAAGTGCATTTGACAAGGTTTGGCACGTCGGTCTCCTTTACAAAATCCAAACCATGAACTTCCCTACATACCTAGTGCACCTAATCCACTCGTACCAAGCAAACAAAACGTTTCAAGTAACGCTTCTGAATGCTAAATCTACCCGCCGCGCCATACGGGCCGGAGTGCCGCAAGGGAGCGTGTTAGCTCCTACGTTCTTCAGCCTCTATGAACATGATATTCCCTCGCACTCACTAACGGAACTCGCCCTGTACGCCGACGAACCGGCAGTAATAGCCACGTCGAAAAAGATCGAGCTTCTCCAGAAGTACTTGGATCAACATTTATTACAGATCCAGGAGTGACTGACGCTGTGGCGGGTCAAAGAGCGCAGCCGTGCTCTTCACACGGAGACAGCGATTCACGCAGCCGAAGCCGCTCGCGCTATGTGGAAACGTAATTAATTGAGCCAAAAGTGTTAAAT
>BLKR01012995.1:0-14445 GCA_011170035.1 Teleogryllus occipitalis | reverse complement strand
AGTTATAAAACCTGCTCACTAGTACGTGACGTCACTAAGATGGCGGCGTAGGTAGTCATGAGGCATGGGTGGCCTGGACGCAGGCATGTTGTTTTCAGTTGAATTCGTCTGGTGTTGTCCGTGTGTTCGGTGCAGTTCATACTTGTATTATACTGCCGGTTTGATATGCCGTTTAGATGTGTAGTTCCGAGGTGTCGAGGAAACTGCGATGAAGCCTCGAAAGTACATTTTTTGGTTTTCCAAAAGATCCTGCTTTGCGGAAGAAATGGACGGCTGCTATTCGCAGAGAAGATTTTGTTCCTTCCAAATCCTCGAAGGTAAGGCTGTGGTTCATATGCACATGTAGAACCTACATTTATTATATTTATTATTTATTCAAAGCATAAATTGTATGTAAGTTGCTAAGGGTTTTGACATTATTTAGTAATATTCCTAATGTTCTATCACGAAGCCAAGTTGTTTGCAATTAGATCTTGCAATTCTTCCTTGTAATATGATGCTGAACTTGCAACTATTTTCTGTATACTGTTAAGTGAATAGTGATAGTAAAAACTTAAACTATCAGTTAAATAATCTTAGAATAGTAGCACTTAAGTTATAGCATTCAATTGTAAGTAATGCGTAAAAAAATTCATAACCTCACAAACAATCTTAGAGATTTCCTGTAACTTGTATGAATAAGTTACTAAAACAAAACAATAATTTATGTCAAAGGAATTACCTTAGGGAAGTATGAAAGCAAAAGTCTCAGTGGTGCATGAATTAATTTCAAATTAATTTTTTTTTTTGTTCTTTGGTAAAATTGGTTTGAAAGTGAAACTTAAATTCTATGTACATATTTAATATTATAGACTAACCACTGTACAATTTTAGTTTACCCCTCATGCAACCTCATTATTATTATTATTATTATTATTATTATTATTATTATTATTATTATTATTATTATTATTATACATATTATATTATTTTTTCTTGTTTCAGGTATGCCACCTTCATTTCCATCAAAATGACATTTGGGAGAACGTGGTGTATAATGAACAAGGAGAGAAACTGTCATCGAGACTGAATATACCGAAGTTAAGAAGTGATGCTGTACCATCTGTGTCCCCTAACTGTCCAGCTCACCTTACCAAGGAGTTTTCCAGATGGGAAGGCCCTTGTGAAAAGTGAGAAAGACTGGAAATGGAAATTACAGAGAAAACTACATACATTCCAATAAATTCAGTGATGTATTATAAATAGATGTGTATTATTTTGTAAATAATTAGGTTTAATGTATTGTATTATAAAGAAATATGTTTAATAAAAACCATGTGCTCAGAACAAAGTTTTTAATCATGCATTGATATACACTATTGTATTAAAAAAGGAAAGAAAATTTAGTTTCCTGGAATATGCACAGAAGAAAATGTAAGATGAGAATGGGTGACTGCTCCCAATGACTCCTTGTAATAAGGAATGCTTCAAAAGTCACCAATGAAAGAAATGTTTACTGTCCCACTATCTTAAAATATCTGAGAGAGAATTCGTTCATGATGCTTGTGTAAATGGTCATTCAGTAAATGATTTAGTCAAACATTTACGCTGTATTTTTGTTATGTTTTGTCAAAAGAAAATGATAGATTATCAAACAAATTGCAGAAGATTGAATATTTTCCAGTAAATTCGTCAGTTGTATTCTCAATAAATAGGTTATAATATACTGTATTGAAAACCAATGTTTATTAAAAAATGTACTTAAAAGAACTTTTATCATGAATTGATAATTTTTAATACAAAAGGAGTGAAAACGGGTTTCCTGGCGTTGAAAATGCTGTGGAAATGGTAAGCGAGGAATGACTGACGTTCTCCATGACTACCTACGGTGATGTCACGAAACAGTGAGCAGGCTTTATAACTGGGTGGTGACTGGGCAGACTGCATCCAGCCTCTCACGCGTCACTACCCAGCGGCCAGAATTGGGAAGAAATAAGGATAGGGATAGGGTTTGACACTTCAAAGGGTTGGACTAGCCCTCAAAGCAGCCAAACTCGTTTTGTTGGAACAAATTTCACATGAGATTCGACGGGAATCGATCCGACCTCAGTGATGAAAGGCTAAAGCGACTTGGCAATGAACCCACGAGTTCAGCTTATTTAACTGATAGTTTAAGTTTTTACTATCACTATTCACATAACAGTATACAGAAAATAGTTGCAAGTTCAGCATCATATTACAAGGAAGAATTGCAAGATCTAATTGCAAACAACTTGGCTTCGTGATAGAACATTAGGAATATTACTAAATAATGTCAAAACCCTTAGCAACTTACATACAATTTATGCTTTGAATAAATAATAAATATAATAAATGTAGGTTCTACATGTGCATATGAACCACAGCCTTACCTTCGAGGATTTGGAAGGAACAAAATCTTCTCTGCGAATAGCAGCCGTCCATTTCTTCCGCAAAGCAGGATCTTTTGGAAAACCAAAAACATGTACTTTCGAGGCTTCATCGCAGTTTCCTCGACACCTCGGAACTACACATCTAGCCGAATGCGTTTACTACGCTCCGTAAAGTCACGAAGGTTAAGCGCATTCGAGACTCGCGGGTTCGTGGTTGGGTGACCGGCCAGGAACCCCGGGATCCAACGCCGTCGAGCCCCTGGCCGAAGGGATAAAAGGCACTGACTGACTGCGACGTGACGAGACTTGACTAATATTAAAAGTAAAAGCACGTTAATGGAGGATTACTCCGAGAAGTGCAAAGCGCTCAACGCCCCTTAAGGGGCTTGGAGACGCGTTGCGTCAAGGTGTAGACGCAACAAATTAAAAACGGCATATCAAACCGGCAGTATAATACAAGTATGAACTGCACCGAACACACGGACAACACCAGACGAATTCAACTGAAAACAACATGCCTGCGTCCAGGCCACCCATGCCTCATGACTACCTACGCCGCCATCTTAGTGACGTCACGTACTAGTGAGTAGGCTTTATAACTCTAGAAGGTGGTGGTCCAGGCCACCCATGCCTCATGACTACCTACGCCGCCATCTTAGTGACGTCACGTACTAATGAGCAGGCTTTATAACTCTAGGACGTGGTGAGCCTCTCATAGGGAATGCTGGGATCAGCATATGTGCTGGCGCTTCTGGTGGGCGCGCGCGAGCTCGCCTTTGGAAGCAATCGGCCAGTTGCATACAGCGTAACTCACTGCGCGCGTGTGGTGGGTATGAACTTTTCGGTTTCCTGATAGCAGACCCGAAAAATTACTTTAAAAATCTTAAAGAACGGTAAAACCTCGTCCTAAACAGCAATTTTCATTGAAAAATTTAGAGCCGTTTTCAAGAAAATGGCGTTTAAGCGTTACTGTAAATGCGAAATTTGAAGCACTTCCACTCACAAATGCAATAATATTTTTCAAATCGATTGTGTAATTTTGGAAAAAACAAAGGAATTCAACAAAATGAACTTGACGTCATAGTAAGCAGTGCAGTTAGCACAATCTGCTGGAAAGGAACGAAGAAAAAATTGGAGCCATTTTTGTGAAAATGGTGATGTTTCTGAAAATGCGGTATTTTTAGCTCGTTTTCATAGAAAACTGCTGAGTTTTCGAGAAACTTTATATGACATCATTTAAAGCACATGTGCTCATACATGTAATAATGTGAACAAATCGCCTCTAATGTAAATATTACCGACATTACAGACAAGTAAACAAAATACATTTTTGTAATTTTTGAAAAAACGAAAGAATAGTGCAATATGGTGTTTAAGTCATCTTACAGGATACATTTAGCACTATCACAACCAAACGTTTAAAGAAACAATTAAGACCCGTTTTTGAGAAAACCTTGCTTTTGTGCTTTTTTTAATTAGCAAATATTGCTCGAAAACGACTAATTTTTTCAAAAAATGTACGTAACCTAAAAGAAAGAATAATTATGGACAACAACTTTAATTTGAAAGAAAAATGTCCACCTTCAATTTTGTAGTTGTAGGAAGCAGGGACCGAAAAGGTATTGAATACGGTAAAAATACCGGTATTTTTCCGTACCTTTTTCAAATACCTTTATTCTTTTATAGCGGTAAAATACCTCTGTAGGACGTCTATACCGGTATGGACGTCCATAAAGGTTATACGGGTATTTTCAATGAAGCTTACCATCCATACATGTTAGCAAAATAGTTTTGATAAAAATTTTGACAAATAGTTGACAAACTATGACTTTAGTTTATATCTCATAACATGTTTATTAATAAAATATCATTTAATAATTGTTATTTATTGTTTAAATTATTATATTGTGTACACACACTCTTATATACCTAGATACAGAATGTCATTCCATAAACACCCATTACAAAAAGAAAAAACATTGTACAATATAAAAAAACAAAAAGATAACCCCAGAAAAAACAAGTTTTCCTCAAATATAAGCAAAACTTTGTTTTGTTCTGGAGACAATCATTTTTTATCCATTTACTAGTTTTCTTATGACTAAAGCAAGAATTAAACATTAGCATTAATCAGACTTCATAAAAGTAAAGAATGACATGACAGTGATATAATGTTTAATCAATATTATCACATTCCTTATTGCACTATCAAACTGGTGCTTAAGCATTAAAAACACAAATTGAATTTTTTTTTAAGTGCAGCATTCATTGCAGGTTATTTTTCTCTTAAATGATCCTTTAAGTACATCTCACCTTGGGGACAAAAAATGAAGCAAGTGACTGTCTCTTCAGAACACTGTTCAGTCTCCGTGTCAACACCACAAAGACATTTAAACTAGAAAATAAACTACAAATGACAAACACATGTTATCACCTAGCACACAGAGATCAACATGAACCTATTCTTAAAATTACAAGTGTTTAAATGTTGTGCTGAAATAAATGAAATGTAACACATTCTGACTCTTAAATCATATTAAAGCTTCTACATGATCAGTACAACATGATAAATCATCTAGTCTTGTACACTTTAAGATAATGATAAAGCAAAGATGAAGCATCAATATGAATGTCTCATAACATAACATTCTTAATTTTAATCAATGCATAATTTGCAATACATTAGTGTAACATAATAAATATAATAACATTCTGTAATAACCTTGTTTTGTTCGGAAGAAAATGTTATGCACCACGATTCGTCCAACAAGACTGCCCTACCCCGAGCTTTCAAATTGGGAAGGCTGTGCACACTTTGTTGCAGATCACCTGGTCTACGTGCCATTGCACAAGCCAACTCGGTTTGTAAGTGCTTACCAAAAATAAAAAATAGCCTCTATTATAGTGACTATTACATCAGCACTGACATAAGCTTCTTGCACTCTATCTTCTTTTAAACATCTCTATTGAATGTTTATAGTTTCAATTTAACAGAAGCTGTGTCTTTCCAACACAGTACATTCTATCAACAGAAACACTGATCACAATCTATAATGTATAAACAGAATGTACAGTACAAATACCCCTTTTCTCAAGATTACCTCACTCCACGACGTCTGACCAACGACAAAAATCTCTCGCCTCCCTCCTGCCCCCGTGACGTCACAACGGACGGTAGGGGACCCCCCTACCTCATCTACACCCCTCTTGCTGGAGAAGCTGCTGTCGTCAGCGGCGGCGGCGGCGGCGGCGAATTCGTATGTCGAATATTTGAATGGTCACTATATACAGGGTGCTTCAAAAAATGTATACACACTTTAAACTATCGTAGTTTTCCCGCTCTACAAGGCTAATGTTATATTTCTTCGCCAGGTGCCAGCATAATCGTCCCTCTATGTTATATTGTCAGTTGGAATTTGTAATATCAACATGGCGGACGTACGTTTGAGTTTTGAAGAACGTAAGCAGGTTATTAAGTGGTACTGGAAGTTTGAGAATGTAAATGAAGTTCAAAGACAGTGGAGAAGGAAGTATGATACAGAACCACCTTCAAGATTAACAATTACACGCATACGAGACAAATTCGAAGTTCATGGAACAGTGTGTGATGTGCATAAAGGTCATTCAGGTCGACCTCGAACAGCTACAAGTGATGAGTCATCAACGGCAGTCTTGGAACTGTTTCAACGCTCTCCTAATAAATCTTCAAGGCAAGGGGCACGTGAAAGTGATGTAAGTGCTAGCAGCGTGCTACGCATTCTGAAGAGACGCAAGTATCGTGTTTACATTCCAAGGCTGGTGCAACAGCTAAGTGACGACGATCCAGATCGAAGGTTGCAATTTTGTGAATGGATTCAGGAGATGGTGATACGTGAACCGGGATTTATGGGTAGCATCATTTGGTCGGATGAAGCCCAATTCAAACTTAATGGAACTGTCAATAGGCACAATTGTGTTTACTGGGGTGAAGAAAATCCTCACATTACAATTGAAAAAGCTGTAAATTTGCCTGGTGTAAATGTGTGGTGCGGTTTGTCTTCAAGGGGACTCATTGGACCTTTTCGATTTGAAGGCACTGTAACTGTATTAATTACCTAACAATGCTTGCTGATTCCATATTTCCTGCCATTCGTGCATTATACGGTAATGATAATTTTTATTTTCAACAAGATGGTGCCCCGCCGCACTATCACAGGGACGTACGAGCTTACCTGGATCAAAATTTGCCGGACCAGTGGATAGGACGCAGGGGGCCAATCGAGTTTCCAGCACGCTCTCCAGACCTTACACCACTGGATTTCTTCTTATGGGGCACAGTAAAAGAGGAGGTGTACAAACGTAAACCACGTAACCTAGACATTCTTTGGAATGAGATTCAAACCGTGTGTAGAGAAATCTCATTGGACGTTTTGATACGATGTACAGAATCAGTGGTGACTCGTACTCAGAATTGTATTGATGCTGAAGGTCACCAATTTGAACACTATTAACATTTGTTATTTATGTTTCATTTACATTGGACTTTCAGCTTTCTAATTTCCTGAAATTTAACTTTGTAGAACGTTAATAAATTTTCTATGGAAGTTCAAAGTGTGTATACATTGTTTTGAAGCACCCTGTATATATATATATATATATATATATATATATATATATATATATATATATAATGACCTAATGGTCATGTAACCATTTAGTTTTGTAAAGACGATGCCAATTTGAATCGGGCGCGCAGGAGGGACAGGAGAGTCAGACGAACGGCTCCGGGGAACGAGTCGCGCGGGGCGAGAAGAGACGCGGGCATAACGAGAGAAGGAAGAGAGAGTTGATGATGGCGGGCACGGGTGAGGTGAGGTGCATCAATTACGGAAGCGTAATCGGTGAGCATCGGGGAATATAGGCGGGGAGAAGTAGTGACAAGGAAGTGAATAGTAACTAAAGACAGGGGATAGTAATATTAGGTCGAGGGAATTGTGACATAAACATTCGCGAGTGATAAATAATCGAATGAAAATGGAAACACGTGGCGAGCGAGTGCGCGTGGGCCATCAGCCATGGGCAGACCAATAGACGAACGATTTTTAAGAAAACGCATGGTCGTAATGATACTGAGCTCGCACAATAACACCGAAAGCGTGTGACCGGACAGCAAGACACTGGAATCGGAGCGGCAACCACGTAAACCAGCCAACGGCAACGCGAGGGGCCCCCACGCCACGCGGTGGTGTGAAGGCCTTGAACAAAAGCAGCCGTGTTCCTGCGCCAGGAGAGTGGAAAACACAGGATGAGTATCCGGACATAGAATAATTGTAATTCAAGTGAGTTCGGCACAGCCGCGTTGGTCAGAGAGTGCATTAATGGGATAGGGTGTATTGATAAATCATTACATAAATATGGGAACGAGGTAGAGGTTATACACATACGATACTCATAATGATTGCAATAATAATCACAGAATTGATTAGTCAGATACTCATGTATTTATCGGTTTCGGAGTATTCCAGTAATGTATTCAAAATTGGTGTTAATTTATGTTAATGTAATATCATATAAGAATGCAGACTCATGCATGTACTAGTATCAGATTCTCCTTATGTTGAGTTCTATTTGATGAATAAATGTGTGATTAAAACAAATGGCAAAGTAATGATCAATGAACTATGTGAAGGTAGAGAATGCATTAAAAATCACAGCCAACATCCTCCTCATAAAGGCGCTCCCCCCTAAAAGTAATCCCTTGTCCCTTCATCATTTTAGGAACAGCAGACATTGCTATCAAAATTTAATATGTGGTCACTGCCTCATTTGATGATGGGTTCCTATTTGGAAAATTGAGGTAAGTACAGTCACAATATATATATATATATATATATATATATATATATATATATATATATATATATATATATTTCAAAACGTCCGACATTCCATCTGTCTGTCCGTCTGTTAGTCCGTCTGTCTCTCTGTCCGTTCGTCCTTCTGTCTGAGTGTCTGAGTGGTGTATGTGAACAACACTAGCGCCTATTGCTATACGAAACCACCACACAAGGAATATTTTCACCATATTAGATCTGTCACTTTGAATTTCCTAATTTTGACATAAAAATCGTAATCAGCAACTCTGAAAATCTTGAAATACACAGATTCACCTAGAATTTGCTTAATATTTAACTATTGTATTCGCAATTTTGAAGTTTCAAATTCACATAGTTAAAAACACATTTTCACGGGTATCTGCATTATTTTTAAATATTTGATCCGCCATTTTGGTTATGCCATTTTGTATTTTCCAACTTTGTCATCAAATTTGTAATCATTGTTCCCCAAAACAATAATAAACAAATTTTCGTACGGTTTTATAGATAGCTTCTAATAATGGCCAGGTTTTTGATAAGTTGGAGCCAGTGTACGACGCGCCTACAGCTGATTATCGAGGCTGCTGTGTAAACCAGTCACAGTCAGCATTCAAGGGTTAGCACGGTAAGCAGATAAAAATCTTAATAAACAGCAACGCAATTGAGAGACGCGAGCAATCGTTTATACATTTAAATAATAAACACTCTCCCCCTCTCCCGCAACCAATCCATTAACTTGGCAACCAGCACCGTTATCTACAAGACAACAACCTCAATTTGATGTGGTCCAACTCGTGAATACAATTGTAAACTAAGTCATCACAGCAATGATATCCCAAATTCAGAACACAGTGCAGTAGTTAATGCCAATCCTTCAACAGGCCAAATGAAATCCAAGAATCAAAAAACATTAAACTGGAACGCAAATTGTGTCAAAGGGCGGTAAATAATATTGGAACATAATTTTCCTTCATAATCTCCAGCCACCCCCTCTTCAAACTTGGCAGAAACTTCCCAAAACGTAACCGAATATGCGCAGTATTTTCAAAAGACCCACTTGAATATTCATTAGCATTAATTTCCAACATCCGAAAATATAAAATTTTAACTTCTATATATTATATTCAAAGACGAGTTGCAAGTCCTGAATTTTAAAATTAGACTCTGAAAACAGCCAGATACAATCAGGACAATGATCGTGAGAATGTATAACAAACTATGAATACGTACCATGTTAGCACTCCTGGAAGTTAGTAAAGCCAAACAGGGGTTAATAAATAAATAAAAAATAACTATCGAGAAATTTGAGAAGGAAGGCCAGAAAAATGATAATGATTCTTTCATGTACGCCTGAATCTTGGACAAGCCGAAGGTGAAAGGGGAGCGTGCCATTTCTATAAAAACGTAATTCCCTTTCGAAACGCTGTTTTCTGCCATATATTTACTTAACACAATCAAACATTCAGCAAAAAAAATATTCATTCACCAAATTGCTTTTACGATCACTGCGACAAGGGCCTTTGTGGAAGGTGATAGAAAATGCGGCCCGCAGTTCCGTTCTTGGCAACACAGGGCAACGCGATATGACTCGAAAAAAAAAAGAAGAGAGAACAAAGCTCCCGAAGCCGGCGTTTGGCTCTTCTGGCGCTGGCCGGATCTTGCGATATCCTCACGCCGCTTTTTTGTTCTTGTAGAGCTATTCCAATGCGCGGATCTGTGAAACTGCCAAACGCTGCAATCCCGCTCTCCTGCAGATGGCGACGAGATGGCATGCATTATGCCCAATACGCAAAAACTGCAAATCGTGAACCGCATGTGACATTCCTTTTTGTTCTCTCGTAGCTTCTTAACTCCTTACTACTAGTGTGAAACGGTCACCGTACGGAAGTAAATAGCTATGAAAATTGGCTGGAAGCATTGCAAGTGTGCCAGATGGTCCAGACCAACGCTGACCTAATATTATACTAATTGTACAAAGAATACTGGTAATGATGAACATGATCATGCTCATGCTAATGATAATGCTCATGAGTGATGTAAATGTATCAATTACAAAATGAAGAAAATACTAGAGAAATGTTCCGCGAAAAATATCACAATTGGCTCTGTTTCCCGCACATTCCTGTCAAATTAGCGAAGGTGTGAATAAATCAACTGGATATGGAATCTTGAGCAGCGAAATACATGACATTGTGATGTTAATTTATTTTTTATTTTCCCCTTCCTTCTCCTTCATCTTCTTTTTTATCTTCTTCTTATTTTCTTTCTTCTTCTAATTCCAATTCTTCTACATTTTTTATTTCGACTTTTTTACATTATCGTCGTCGTCTTCATTAACGTGAACATCAATACTTTCTAGAGTCATTAAACAGGTTCCCATGTTTATTCTTAAAAACTCCTTTTACAAAATTAATTAACCTGATTCATCTAAGAACTGATGCTGTAGCGGGGTCGTATGTAAGTGGGTAAAATTTGCAGGTGAAGATGTTTATAAACATCAGTCTTTGAAAAAGCACTTGCATTTCCAATTTTTTCCGGTAAATTTCCCAATAGTCAAATGTATCAAGTCATTTCTTGTAGACCACATTTTGCTCCCGATTACACAACTGTATTGAAATTACGCACGAAAAAAATATTTTAGTGACGCATTCAATTCTGAACTGATATATCACCGGAGAATTCACATTTGACAAACAATAATGAACGGCGATACCTCACTACGATTATTGTTATGTGCCCGAGCGACAAATGACTTATCGTACACGCGGGGTGGCGCGTCGCGCCCCGCTGGATGGGTTCTGCAAGAGAAACCACTGCTTCTCTCGGTCACTAGCACGAGTGCATGTCGGAGTCCATGAAAGAGGTGACTGACCCTCACGGTTGTTCGTACATGCCAAAAAAAAGGAATCATTAGGTAGTTCGCTGTCGAAGTCATTGTCGGAGTCTGCGAAAGAAACGACTGCCTCTCCCGGCTGTTCGTGCACGACGTGCAAATTTAGAGAGGACCGCTCCTCTCGGCTCCTGGTGCTCGGAATG
Organism: Teleogryllus occipitalis; assembly: GCA_011170035.1. Taxonomy (NCBI): domain Eukaryota; kingdom Metazoa; phylum Arthropoda; class Insecta; order Orthoptera; family Gryllidae; genus Teleogryllus; species Teleogryllus occipitalis. The sequence goes on along the minus strand of BLKR01012995.1, from coordinate 3,164 downwards.
GTTTTTCAGATTTCTGTCGAAGCGAACTCTGCGAGCAGTGATCACGTGATGCTTGCCCACCGTCTCCTCTCGTAGGTTCGTTGAAGGTAGCGTGGCACCTAGGCTATGAATCGCGTCGCTTCGACGACCCTTCTAAATTTTTCCGTTTCTCTGACACGTGGGGGCGGGGCTTCGGGTGTGGCGTCGCCTGGACCCTCACCAATCGCGATGTCCCTCGAGCGCACCTGGGGTGGCGGCGGCGGCAGTGGCGGCGGTAGCGGTGGCGGTGGCGAGGGCGGAAGCATCCGGTCATCTACGTGCCGACAGGGATTAAAATCGGAAAACGAGTGTTTATACCCTCAACTTCAGCCCGCTACGACATTGAAAGAAATATATTCTAAGAACCCGTGGCGAATGTTGCACTATGGGTCCGTCCCATTCCAATGCGTACGTTAACCATCAACTGATGTCACTGCAGCGCCTCTCACCGGGAGGTCCTCGGTTCAAGTCCTGACGGCGGCAGGATTTTTGATTCTAGCTTTTCAGCTAGGTCGAATTCAGTCGCTGATTGGAGGAGAATTCTAGCGGCCGGCTGCTCTGAATGGTAGTTTTCCGTGGTTTCTCCGATCGACATCAGGCGAATGCCGAAGCAGTACCCTACCAAACGGGCCACGGACCGCGCGCGATCTTTCCTTTCTCTTCCTTGTTCTATCCTCTCCCCTCACTCACACACTTACACTAAAATGCACTACACTACCACATATTTCGGGAGACCTATCAGGAGCTTATAGCTTGTCCACTAGCCGACGGTAGATCGGCGCCGGATCTCGCCATCCAGCGGGGGAAAGTCACCACCACCTCCCGGGTAAAACATGCAGTACACTTACGGGACTAATGACCAAAGCAGTTGACGCATCCGGAAACACGAAAAAATCAATCAATCAATCAAAACAGCGTACTTTAACAATTGTAGTTAAAGTGATGCGTATTCAAAATATCCCTCTCGCAAACCAAAGTTATTTATATTCACTGTCACTTGCAATGTAAATGTCTTCATACGTCCTATTAAATATTTATTTTCATTCAATTTGATAACTCTTACTGAATAATGTTTTTCAGCTGGCGGACAGAAACAAACATCAACTGCTATCACTAACAGCATTTTATATTCTATATGTAAAGATCAACGACATTTCCATATACTTGAAGTGAAGGTTTAAAAAGAATTGTGAAGCAGTAGAATAGGAATTACAAAAACCCATCTGAGAAGATTTTGAAATCCCTTCTTGACAATAAGTAAGACATTTTATGGAATGTTTATTTAGAAAAATTGAAATATGTGGATTACATCTGCATTACATATGATCTATTGACGGAAACCATTTCAATAAGAACTTTCCTTGATGTCACTGCTCGCTTCATTTCTGGTAATTTTTAATTTAATTTTTAATATCAATTCAGAAATTTAAGGGAAACAGGAATGTTAAAGATTTATTCGCTATTTTAGGCATATCTTTTGAGTCGACAAATTTTGAAAAGTGAATTAGCAGTTAACACTGACAATGGTCCTAATATTGTCAGTGCTATCCTCCAAACTAATCGCTTGAATAAAAATAAACCTAGGAGATAAAGGTAAGACTAATTTTGACATTTGGTGCTGGAATCTGAGATGATGCGAAGAAAACAAAACAACTATACCAATCAGTAGAAATGAACATATTACCATCTGTAGTAGTAAAAACCAGGAACGACAGGATAATAAATCAGGATATAAGAAGAGAGTGTAAAATAACTGATACTGCCAAATTTGTGAAAAGAAGAAAGAATGAAATGACCACATCACACGAACGAGCGGTGATATTGTGGTAAAGATAGATAGGGTTATAATACCATTAGGAAGAAGAAACCTTGGAAGGCCGGAGAAAAGATGACGAGATGATATGCAGTCAACATCTAGTGAATACCCAGTGTTGAAGAATGGAACAGGTGTACCACTTACATGAAAGAAAATAAGACGGTTCATATTGAAGTCGTGCCAGAAAAGAGTCGGATGTTGAAGCTTGGAGGTAGACTTTTCCACACAATTTTGGGGTCACTACACTGAAAATGCTGGGAGAAATTAATGTAGACAATTTCAGTGGTTCAGAATATGAAATTTGTGAGGCAGCAAAAAGTAACTTACAAAAAATTCAAGTCGTGCAAAATAAATTTTAAGACGCATAATTAAAGCACCATGGTTTGTGTCAAATAAACAAATTCGAGACGAACTGAAAATAGGAAACCTATATACATACATTAGAAGACATTCAGTTAACTTTTTGGATGAACTACCGAAAGTAGAAAGTGTTAAAAATTTTGATCTAGGACTGTCAGCAAAAGACATTAAAATTATTTCAAGATACCCCAAGAATAAATTACGCCCACCATAAACGCTTCAATAGAATTAAAATCGAATAGAAATAATAATTAAACATACAATCATAAAAGTAAACAATAGAATGTCACAATTTGAAAATATATATACAAAAAAATCCAAACACTAAATTAAGAGAACAGTAAGAAAGTAAGAGGGGGCTTTCACTAAATGAACTCCCCGTCTGCCTATGCCCTAAAACAGTTATAATTATGTCATGCAAATCTCTGTATAATCAGTGGATTGAACAGATAGAAAATAAAGCTGTTAAAAAAATGAAATTTCTTATTCGTAAAAAATCCCGTGCCTTCACTAAAATCTAATCCACTGCAATTATGGGAAGATATAAAAGCTGTGTTTCCGATCTATACAAGAAGGTACAGAAATTCCTAACTATTGTAGCTACTAGAGACTCTTTTTTCCAAAGAAGATGCTACAGTCTGCAAAAGCAGAAACAAGTTGACGAAATCTCCCAACGATTTACTTTTAGGAGACTTCTCTGAAGTGACAGTTAATTTTTAATGTATAATGTAAATAAATTTTGTATATGTGTGAAAGAATTGTACATTTATACAATATGATAAGTGGATATATTTGATATGCAAAGTGGAAATATTTGAAAATAAATTAAATTATCATTTGGAATTTGAAATACCATTTTTATCTCCCATTTAAACAGATGGCAAATAAGTATGAAAGTAGCGTTTCCCATTAGATTGATTCTAAAAGTCATTTATATTTGATGCTCATCATTGCAGGTAAATAATTATTT
>BLKR01012994.1:0-14463 GCA_011170035.1 Teleogryllus occipitalis | reverse complement strand
TCGATGGTAAATTTTCAATTTGATTTTTCAATTCTACAACGTCATTCGTACATGCTGTAATTTGGTGTTGTAGAACCACATCTTGTTCCGAAAGAGCTTTTATTTCACTATCTAATTTACTAGCTTGAACCTTAACTTGTTCAGTAACTAATTTTTGAAACTTCTCTACACCTTGTTCTATCTCAGTCTGCCTGTCGGACACGGTGGTTATAAGATCTGATTGCATTTCGATCCTATTTTCAAATCCTTTCGTAACTTGATCAATCTTCTCTTCTAATTCATGACCCAGTTCCGTGAATTTTTCTTCTAACTTCTCGTGTTCCTGCCCTAATTCTTGTTGAATCTCATTCTTAAATTCGACCTTCCACTGTTCTGCTAATTCAGTGAATTGTATTTTTAAATTCTCTTCTAACTTCCTATTATTTTCTTCTACTTTTGTTTCTAAGGCATTCTTGTTCTCCTCTAATTTAGTTTCTAAAGCATTTATTGCCGAGTTATTCTCCTCTAATTTAGTTTCTAATGCATTCTTGTTCTCCTCTAATTTAGTTTCTAATGCATTTATTGCCGAGTTATTTTCTTCTAATTTTGTTTCTAAGTTAGTCCCTAATTTCTTTATATTTTCCTCTGTCTTTTCATTCTGCATTCCTAACCTCGTATCTAATTGCTGCATGAATTGTCCTATTAATCGTTGCATCATTAAATTTGCCCTGTCGAGGTTTCGTTGTTCCTCATCCGGATCTCGTGTTGGCGTTTGCTGTGATTCCGTCGGCGAGGTCATGCTAGTTTCTCCTGACGTTCCTTGTTCTACTTCTACCGTTTCTTTCGCGATCATGGTACTTGGAGCTTGTCCTCCCACTTCCCTATCGCTATCTGAATCCCCAGACGATCCTTCAACGGTAGTTAAATTCCTAGCCGCGTTATATTTATCTGCCATTTTGACTGTATTAACTGCCTAGAATCAATCAATCCTCTTTCCCAGACACAATACACTTTTTACAAATTATTACACACACAAATACCAAACACTATCTCGAACAGATAACACTTTCATATAATACCCTTTTTGAAAAACACTCCAGAAAAAACACACTTTTACACAACACCTTTTTTGTTCTCTGTAACCTGTTCAGCAATCTTAGTGAATTGTGATTCAATTGTACTAGAAATTTTGGTTCCACCAAATTTTGGTCTCAGTTTTTCTCAAATCGAGTTTTGGTAAATGCATCCAATAATCGAGCCCCGCTTATGGGCGCCAGTTGCGACCCACCCCTCTGCCGGCTAGCTCAGAATGGGTTTTCAAGGTGGGCGCAAAATAAAAAAATACAATTAGAATAGCGGGGATCAGGGTCATGTGGGCCGTTGTGGATTGAATGCACTTACACAGAAACTCAAGTCGAATCACTTTCCACTTACTTAAGTATATTCTAATTAAATTGCTGTTACAGTAAATGAACATAAAACACTTTACATATACAAGAATTTTGTCTTGCTGAAAAAAAAAAAAAACAACTTACACTCTTAATAATTAACTACACTGTTTCCTTTCTCTCATTTAAATCAATTTCAAAGAATACTTAAAACTTTGCCTAATCATTCCAGTCGTAAATTTCCTAGTTGCAACTTTACAATTAGCTAAAGTTTTCTTGAAAGAAAAGATTGATTCTATTTTTCACAGAATATCGGTATAAAGAACCTGTACTAATACTTTCTTTCCGAAACAAATTATTCCTTCTAATATCTACAAATTGTTCAAGTTGGCACGACCTTACTGTGTCTTCTCACGGCGTAGAGAAATCTGCGGCGTCGACTCTTCCAATCGCTCGATGTCCTTGTCCTTGCAGCTCGGTCGGGAGCAAAGCCGCCCCTCTGCAGAACCGCACGGTCGCCCCTTTCCAGTACCGTTGTTCAACTCACGATGTGGCCTCCGTCTCGTTTTCCGTTGATACTCTTTTCGTATTCTTTTATAGAATGTAACTAGCTTTTAATTCCATATTTAAAAGAATCTACAATACGACAACTGAGTCTATTGTATAAGAAGAATAAATATAAAAATAAAAAAACTGCAAAGAAAAGAAATGAATGGCCTCGTTAGTTTCATGCTATTCACACTCCTCTCTCTTACAAAGATTTTAAATGCGTCACTTATACTTTCATCCTTTTCCTGACGAATTGTTTTAATGCATTGTAATATGATAATTACCTCCTCGAATGTCTTGAAGAGTTTTTATCGTAGATGCAGTCCTGAAGTCCGTAGCAGTACGAGGTGCCGCCTTCTCGTGATCGGTAGGTCCTCACTCTCCAGCTGTTACTTCAGAAAAGAAAGCTTTCTTTCTCCCGACTACCGGTGTCGCATACACTACCGAGACGCTCTCTTACGGATATAGTTCGTAGTTTCCATTTTCGGATTGTATTCATGCGCGTTGGCGCGCGTTCAAACAGCTTATCTTATTCTTGAATATTGATGTGCTCCGTTTTCCGAGACCTCGGCAAAACGGATGGTCACAATATGTTCTGTTGTAACTTCCTACAGGTTTCCCTTCAGTGCGATGTAATCGCACGGGTTCAGCTAGTACAATATATTTGTAATCTCAAATTGAACGCCGGTAAACACTTGACGAAGGACATGGATAAGAGCCAAAAATTTATTGCTTATTTATCCTTGAAAATAGATTTTATTACATGAGAGCTCTTTTTTTAATTCAAAATTCATGTAGTATTTGACTTAGTATACGGATCACAGAATTTTGAAAATGTGCACAGAATTCACATCTCCCCATACCACGTCATACGCAGTTTTAACTGTTTTTGACGTAAAATAAATAAATAAATAAACGTCAATTAGGTTCTATTGTGATCCGTGGAATCACAACAACAATCACAGACACGAGCTTCAGATATTTACAAATTTATTAATAAGTATTTACAAATAAATAGATTGAAAAGTTATGTGCAGCTCTGATAGACCCTATCCCCCAACCGCAGGAGCGATCCTCAAATGATGCAAATCTGCCTGACTCGTGACCCACAGCGTAGAGCCCCGGCGACCGCAGTCACCCGTGGAAAAGAATGTTCCACAGCGGCGTCCCAACACATGGGTTGCCCCACGAGCATAGCTCGTCTCCGCACCGCCCTGGGCGCAAGTTTGGTGTGTTCGCACGAGGTTTTCACTCCGCTCAAAACCCACCCCCGCGCTCTGCGCTCTCGCTTATATACCTTCCAGACCACGTGACAAGCAACGTCGTCTTGCTTTCGCGCGCCACTTCATGCCACGTGACTGTCGCGCCACCACGCATTTTGGGCATCCCTTCCCATGGATTTGTGGAAGTTCCCAAAATACCTCAGGGTGCCTCCGCCCCTAGCTACCGCCTATGCATTGCACTTTCCTTTCTCCTTCCAGTGTTTTCTCGCTGGTCTAATCCTGCGACGCAGGGCCTGCAAGGCGCCGGCCTTTCTGCTTATGTTAATGCAATACGCTACACTATGGAATTTTTCATATTCGATAAAAGGGCACGTGGATCCAAATCCTTCATTAATTTATTTTATTATCATATCGTCCTTGAGCTTCATACTTATGGTTAATATTTACTTCGACTCATTAAACTGTGGTCTGGGTGTGAAATGATTGCAGTTGAAGTTTAGGGAGAAAACGTTCGAGACACATAGGAAATAATGCAAGAATGTATCGACCTCCAGGGGAAAATACGAATATCTTCCAGAAACTTCTAGAAAGAATACGCTTTGGTACGAGGGAGAACTTACCGTTAATTCTCACATTACCTTACCACAGCTATAAATTTTGGCTCTTATCCCTCATTATGTCATTTGTGAAGGAATATTACTTCCTGCCGCGACAACATGGAGAACGATAATTTGAATAACTATATTTCCCACTGAATTCTAGAAGACGTGCACAGTAAGACTGTGCCTAGGTAGAACTCATTATTACGTTGTAATAGAAGCAAGTGAGCGTGGAAAAGGGAGTAGACGATTGTGAGAAGCAGATAATGGGGTATTTCCTGTAGAAATAGATACGATAAATTAATATGAGTGATAAAGTTTCGTAAACAGAACGAACAAGTGTTGCATTTATTATGTGATTATGATTCAGCATATGCCAAGGGAGCTCCTATTAATAGTATGAAGTGTAGATTTAAGCCAGAAAGAAAAACAGTGTTTATTAACAATCTGCTTTTACTTAATAAAAGAATAAAACTGTGAATAGGAAATATTCTTGTTTAATATAAATAAAAATAAATATAAATATAAATAAAATAAATATAAGTAAAAAAATAATTCAAATAAGAAATATAGGTAGTCCATTAAAAGCATTTTCTTCAGTGCAGGAGACATATTTGTCAGTAGCATGAGTAATTCATTAATGCCAAATCATCATTAATGAGACTAAATATTTAATGAAACGATTAGTGCTATCTTTTGTTTAATGTTTGTTCAACCTCACGAGCCAATTCACGAGGAGCTCCTGTCCCCCTTTTTAACCAAATTTTGTTGTAAGGAACAAAAATCTGTATCTTCACTATATATATATATATATATATATATATATATATATATATATATATATATATATATATATATATATTGTGACGTCACGGGATTATACAAACCCGTAACGCCACCATAAGCCACGAGAAAAGACCAGAACACAGAGAAATAAAGTACGCGGCGGAGCGATGGTCCGAGAAAGCGACATCTACCCGCAGGTTTTCGCACTCCGATGTCCGAAGTTACGGATCATGTTTTTCTTGAGAGGGCGCGAAGGAGGAGAAAATTCACCCCTCCAGAAATTTCCCCAGGCGGAGTCACATAAATACCGCGACGCGCTTCGGGAGAGTTCTCTTTCAATTTCGACAGCGGCGACGACTCAAGCTAATTCTTCGGCGATAGTAATTGGTTAGTGCAGGAGTATATTTTTACTTGCTTAGTTAAAGCTGATTTGAGAAACGCGGTAGTAAGAGTGATAGAATTCAGAAGTGAAGTGCATGTACAGTGTTAGCACTAACATTACGCAAGAAAGCAAGCGATGTGATTGCTTTAAATCTGAAATAGTTTCATAATTGAAATAAATTCGCGCAGAAGGACTCTAAACGAAATCCAGCATTTAATTTTGTACGCCACGATCACACACGCTCAAAGTGTGGTATGTCGGCCGAGTGCTAGAAGCATTCAATTCAATAACGCTAGTTATTCGAAGCTAGAAGCGCGAACGACGGGTACGCGGCACGCAGAAGGACGACTCCAGTGAAGACTCAAGCGTAGGCGAGAAGCACTTGGACCAATTACGTGGATGGTGGAATCCGGAGAGATCGAGAGAAAGGTCTGGAATTTGGACGAGTGGTGGAATCCAGAGAATTGGGAGAAGGAAGTGGTGTAACCGTGGAACATCGAACCAGTCAAGCGACGCGGCGAGGACGGCGAGCGACCGAAACACCAAGGTTAACTGATGGCAAGCGGGAAGGCGATGTCTAGGTAAAGAACTCGCAACTTCTATGCGGCAATTTGTTGGGAATTCGTGAAGCTTTAAATAACAGGCGAAGCGTCCTAAAATAGGTGAAAGTTCCAAATAATTACTGGGAGAAATATTCCGAACGTATGAGCGGCAGTTTAGATTTCATTCGCTGTACGCACCAGTAATTTGTTTGAATGCCATACCTTGTACAACTTTTCTAGAGTGAATATGATATTTCATGTAGTGTAACAGTGATCTTGTTTGAAAGTCACGCTTTTATTGTATTATGTCAGGGATAATTAGTTTTCTATAATTTGTAAAGGGTACGATTTAAGTAACGTGTGTGTCACGTTTATTTTTTGTGTTTGAGTTCACAGCATTGTAATAAATGTGCAGCTTAAGGCTGACACCTGTGAACAGTCTATGATAGAATAATTGTAGAGAATCACTTAAAGGGCCGTGCACGGAGAAAACTTAAAAATAACAAAAGTTAAATGAGGTATACGAAATAATTCAGAAAGAGGTAGAAGCACAAGAATTGTAAATAGTACTTATTGAAGTATTAAGGCAGTCGAGGTGACGCCTATACATTTTTTTGTGGTTGTGTTCTTTTCTTTTTGTTGTTTCTGTTTTCTTTGCAGTGACCATCTACGCAAAGTGCATACTTTATTGTATATTTGTGCCACTGTGTAATTTGTTTACTCACTGAATATATGCTCATTTTACCAGAATTTTACCTAATTCATTGTGTCAAGGGTTCAGACCTTTCTCATACCCGAAAGATCCTGCTTCCTGAGAATTCAAAGCTCGCTTCACGAGCATTCATTGTTTCACGCTTTATCGCCACCGGCTGGAAGGTAGTAGGTGGGTGTGTTACAATATATATATATATATATATATATATATATATATATATATATATATATATATATATATATATATATATATATTACATTTTTATTTAAACTGCAATTGGGTATGACCCGGTGGCAGTTAAATAACAATAATTACAACAATAATAAAAGAGTACAGTACAAGCCGAAGATGCAATAATCATACTATCACTAATATTAAGTATTATAACATATATTTCAACTCTGGCATGACATCCAATAATTATATGTTGCTGATGCTAAAATTTAATACAAGCTACATAAATATTAGCTAATTTTTTTAAAATTCATTGATCGCGTTCACTACACTTAACTGCACTGCACTTCAATACACTAGACTACACTGTTTTTGCTTTGAATTACACTGACCAGCATTTCACAGCACTTCACCGCACTTCACAGCACTTACTCATTTAATGTCTATTACTCTCATCTTGTTCTAACTTATTTCTAAAACTGCGGACACTTACAGGAAAAGCTTTGAAAATTGCTGCGGGTAAACTGTTCCAATCTTTAATTGTTCTGTTACAAAAGGAAAATTTCCCAAGATGTGAATTTTGTTTCCTTGTTCGAATTTTGTGTTATCGCTTCGGCCTAAATAATTTGTTTTCTTCTAGTCTAACCTGAATTTCCTTCCAAGCTGGTTGACCTACGTACGATTTATAAAGAGCGCAAAGCCTCGCCCCTGTTCTTCTCGTTTTTAGAGTTTCCCATGATTTTTATTGCGTTAGTTCGATAGGTAAACTTATTTGCCTTCCTCCGTATTCTATCTAGATTTTTCCGGTGCGACTTTCTGTATGGATCCCAACATGCCACTCCGTATGTGTATATATATATATATATATATATATATATATATATATATATATATATATATATATGTGTGTGTGTGTGTGTGTGTGTGTGTGTGTGTGTGTGTGTGTGTGTGTGTACTGTAAGTTCCTTACCTCCCCAAATGTTTTAAACGTGATCTTTTTTTCAATTTGAAGCTTTTTGCTGTTTTGGGGGTTTTCGAAGCGCTATCTAGTGGGAATTGCTTAAGACCACCTGGCAACGCTGAAGGGTACCGCTCTGCCTGCCCTCTGGCGCGACCGGAGCGCGTCAACAAAACCTTTACAGGCCATCTAATACTTTCCCGCTAAATAATGTGACATCATTCTGGACATCTCCATACGCGACGACGAATGACAGACCAGACGAATGCCTTCGAAACCTTGACACCAGACGAAACGCCTCCTCCACGGTCACTTTCAACGACTACCTTTGGTTATAATTTGAACAACAGTATTGTGGGAGACACTGCCTTTTCCAAGAAATCGTGGTCATCTACATGGAGTTTTGCATCCTGTCGTCTTAATGTTTGCTTGCTCACTGCTGCGCCTTATGATCGGAACAATAAAGTACTATACAGTTTATTAAATTGTACAATATTAAGTTCTTGCGTTATTGGGAATGGTTACGTAATATTATAATAAGGCAATTTCTGACTAGGAATTATCCATCACTTGAAAAAATTCATACAAATTCCAAAAAAGTACCTTCGGTGGGTATCACAATCATTTCCATAGTCAGGAATAGCAGCCCCCTTCTTCAAAAGAAATAAACATGAAAAAATCTCAAATGTTAAAATATTTGCAGCACATTATGCAGACAAGCAAGGATAATTTCACAGAGAGTAGACATCCAGAACTGAAGGCCATCCGATATATCGTCTTATGAATGTGTATAGTACGGACGTATGGTGTCATTATGTAATGTCCATCCTATTCATATTTTCTGTAATTGAATGTACCGTTTATTTGAACGTAGAGACGTTGTAACATTAATGTTAAGTAAATGAATTCTTCTTATATTCCTATCCCATCCAACGACGTGAAGTTAATACGAGGATTTCAAACTGTCATGTCTTGGCATTCCAACTGTGACGCCTCGTGAAAGATTATATTTAATAACTCCCGATAAATAACTTTCTATTACTAAATAACCAATTAAATTACTAAGTAATAGTTAAATAACTCCTTCTAAAAAATAATTTACTAATTTTGATTAAATAACTTTTGGACTAGACTAGCAAAAGAAGTGCGGGAAATTCGAATTTGCAATTAAGAAAATTGTAAAATTACGCTGAACTATTAATTTTTTCAAAAAAATGCAAAAGATTGTTTTTAAAGAACTGATGTTTTAGAACGGATTTCAGCCAATAGATAATCTCTATAATCAATACCATACTTTTGCAATGTTATTTTTCGATTCCAATCTTCGAAAACACAGAGAGTGAAGAGTTTAAAAGGTTAACAGCACAACTAGATGGCAATGTGGACTTTACATTAACCTGCTCACCTCACATAAAATTCTGGACGCTCAGGCAACTGAAAACAAATCATTGGAGGAACACTCAAAGTGGTGTACTCTCCCTTCAGAACACTAGAAATGAATTAATCTTGGATAGGTGACGTCAGGTTAAATTATGAAATATATAACAAAACAAAATTGTTTAACAATTATTAAAAGTAGAAAAATCACAGTAGACAATGAATGTAATGATGATGAATTGTATGAAATTATCTAAAGACAGAAAAAATTATGAAGTAAACAATTCAATTAATTACCCGGGTAAAACCTTGACATATTACAAGTACATAAATCAAATGACGTTCCTTGAAATTGAAGTGACTGCGACAATTTGTGTGGCATTGTATCACATATATTTTAGCACACAATAATGTCGGTATTGAATGCAAAGAACAATAAATAATCGGGAAACGAATGCATAGTGAACATTTACTTGCAATTCCCGTCATTTAGCAAAACAAAATATGCATTAAAGCATTTAAGTGCTTGCGTTATACCATAGTAACAACGCACTCGGTACATGGTGTTGAAGGGTAAGTCACTATCCTTCAGCACAAGTGCAGAGCTCCTGTGTAGCACGCCTACGCTACGTGACGATCTGAAGAGAGGCCGTGAAGAGACTGTGTGGTTCAGCGCTCTTCTGCGATAGAGAGCGTTTCTTCGCCCCACTTAAGCCTCATTCACGATGCAAACTTAAACGTAAACCTAACGTAGCCGCAAAACCTAGAAATGAGACCATTCCCAATGCACTGACGTAACCGTAGACGTAAAGCCTTAAGATTTGATCAGCACCAAGCTTTCACGTCAACTTTACGTCGGAATTCTATCAAAGACCAATCAGTGGGCAACATGAAAGGAACAAACATGAATTTCAGATTGTGTTCAGGTAGTTTGTGGTTCTGTCATTTCATTACTGTTATGTACTAAACTAGTTTTCAAACAGTTCTGATGCGAGTAGTGAATTGAAAGTAAGAATTTGGGCAATTTTTCTTGAATTACTTATCGAATTACTCGTGAATTTGGTACAAGGGAATCTTTGTTTATAAAATAAAGGAAATACGAGCAGTAACACAATAGCCACTCGCATTTATATATAAAGACAAATCGATAGTAAAATCGAAGAAAAAGCTAGAAACCACGGTGAAAAGATTATTCCACCATCCTAGAAACGAATCGATCAAGCTTCAATACGTTGAAATCTGATTGATTCAAGCGAAACATACATTCCGGCTGACGTTCGTCATTGTGGCCTTATTTTTTCGTCTAAATTATACTGCAAAGTTTACGGCATTACGTCACGTTTAAGTTAGCATTGTGAATGAGACCTTAGGGGAATGGAGGCGAGCGTGGCAAAAATATACACGATTGTTAACACGCTGTGATTGTTAGTGAATTTTTATAATATAAAAAGGAATGAATTAATAACTGTTTTCAATTCTCACCTCTTCTTATTTGAATTGAAACACCATTGTCATTACTGATTTCAATCAGTTCACATGACGCAATTTTCCAGTAATCAGCGGCCAAGCATGAGACGACACTATTTGCGGGGCTGCTGAAGTCTGCACGTTGAGGCAGGCGACGACCTCCCGAGCAATGACGCACGACTCCCGCGCGCGATGCGGATTTCCGAGCGCGGAAAAACGGAAGAGGCAGTGGCGACTCCTGAACATTATGTTAAGCATACGGCACTTTATGGAAGCTACCTCTACGGTTGTCTTTTACTTTGGGCTTTTCTGAAATCCATATACTATGAAATTCCGTCTTTAATATTTGTTTTTTTAAGACAATAACACAAACCATTAAGTTCTGGATCATTAACACACTCCATTTTCACAAAACCTCGACACAAGCGTAACTTACGAACGACCAGAGAGGGACGGTTCACCGCAATATTTTGCGGTGCCTACCGACCGTCCAGACGCGCATCCTCCCCTCTCCCGTCCTTGAAACATCAGAAGCCCTAGGTTATCGCGGCTGGCATGCGGTGCCTTCGCCTGCGCTAGCGAATTCTCTGGATAGCGTTAAGAACTATTAAAAACTTTTCACTCTACCGCACTTCATAGCGCTTACGGATGCGGAAGACTGACTGGCTCTCGGAAGCAAAACAGTTATTTTTCGCATCTGTTTTAAATCTATCAGAATCTCAAAAACCTTTAGAGGATTTCCAAACTTACGAAATATTTCTTATGCACTTCGAATTACTAAGTATACCGGCGATATATGCGGTGTTTCGGAGAATTCACCACTGGGAATGATGTCACTGCAACGCCTCTGACCGGCAGGTCCTAGGTTCGAGTCTCGACAGGGACAGGATTTTCGACACTAGCTTTTCAACTAAGTCGAATTCAGTCGCTGTCTGGAGGAGAATTCTAGCGGCCGGCTGCTTTGATCGACAGTTTTCCGTGGTTTCTCCGATCGATACCAGGCGAATGCCGGAGCAGTACCCTAACAAACGGACCACGGACCGCGCATGATCTTTCCTTCCTCTTCCTTCTCCTATCCTCTCCCCTTACACACACACACTTACACTAACATGCACTACACTACCACATATTCCGAGAGACCGGTCGGGAGCTTAGAGCTTGTCCAGGCTGGGGCGGTGCCCGCTGGTGGGAGAGTCCTGGTTAGGGGGAAACCCCACAGGCCGACGGAAGGTCGGCGCCGGATCTCGCCATCTGGCGGGGGAAGATCACCGCCATCTCCCAACGGAAAAAAGCATGCACTACACTTACGGGACCAATGTCCAAAGCTGTCGACGCGCCCGGAATCACTAACCAACCACCCAAAGCCAATGGGAAGTTGAGTGAGGGGTGCGCTGCCCCCATGGAGCACCCGGGCCCACCACAGCGGCGCCGTGAAGAACGCGACGTCTCCAATAATGCCCCATGAATATGCTCTTGAATTATAAATTTAAAGATAACACAGGCACACCAAAAAGTTGTCAGACCCAAAGACTTGACACATATAGTACTGAAGAAACAAAGGACGTCATCTGATAGTCAATGGATGACGTCCTTCACTTCTTCTTATAATAATGTCAACAACACCACATCATAGTTTCCACAATACATATTTCACTGTGTTTATCGACGCGTTGATTGCGAATCTGAAGCCAGAATTGTGCAACCATTCTCCAGTTTTTTGTTTATCGCGAAAAAATACCGTAAAATTGTAAATTACAAGGTGGTTTTTCCGATTTAAAAAAATGGAAGCTGGGGGACCCATTTGGCTATCGGCATCCTCCTACAATTACAATTTTGAAGATTTTTACTTTTTCGTATACTTACTATATACGGAAAAATATACGTAGTATCAAGAAAGTTATGTAATGCTGCGGAAAATCGATTTCAAAATTTCAATGAACTTTGGATTTGGTATTTTATAGATACAGATATTTTCTTAAAAATATTTAGTTTTCGCACCAAATGTTCCGCCATTTTTACACAAAACGAGTTTTACAAAAAATGACCACTGAGGCATGTTAACGAGAGAGATTGTGATATAAATAGTATTACATAGCCATTATGAAAGGCGAGAAAGTACAGGCTGTTTTAGCACCACTAGTTTTATAGATGGAAAGTTCCTACGCATGACTAGATGCCGGTTAATTGGGACACTGTGCTAAGTTACCCAACATTGCTATTTTATAGGAATTGTAGGATGAACATGAATGCAACGGGGAATGAGAGCAAAGGAAAGGAAAAATATCAAGATTTTGATCAAGAGTAGACTGACAAAGCTCTGAATATAGTGTGTTATCCCAGGAAAAAGTGTGGCCCCAGATGAGCTAAATCAGGTGTTGGAAAAAAAAGTAATTAAAAATCGAAGAAACCTGCATGTCCTTCCAAGGAACCAAAGAAATCGTTAAAAGACTATTGAATCATCAGTCGCGTACTCAGTCCGAGACATTTCTTTATTTTTATTTCTTTACGTATTGTCTTTGTACGAGATATAATTAAATATATTTATATTATTTTTTAATAATTGATTTCTGTTTCGCAAACATGCCTTGCTTTAAATTTACTTCGTCCCCAAAATAAGCCATTTACCAGTATTTTTTTATAATCACGTTTGTCATTTAATTTTGATAATCATTTATACTTATTTCACAGTATTTACAGTGTAGATATATATGTCCAAAATTAGCCTGCCTAATCATTCATGCCATTTTAAGCAAGTCAAATATATGTTCTAAGTTAGCCAACATTGGAGGGTAACTTGGGACACCTAGTTTTATTTTCATTGTACCTAACATATTCCACATTCATACAAAATAAGCACATATTCCTAAAGTACTAAGGTCTAAGTATTGCAGTAAAAAAAGATCTCTTTCTCCAACTCATATAGACAGGCTTAAATTACAAACATTGAAATTGTCCCAAGTTAGTCATTTTGACTGAACTGGGAATAATGACTTTGTTATTGAAGAAACTCAATATATTCTTAATTAGAAGTATTGTAAGTAAAATGGAAAAAACACATAAAATTAATGTTTTGTAATATTTAGCCATACCATCTTACATAAAAGTGGATAATTAGAATATGGTATAGTGATTATGTTTATTTCATTTTCCGATACTAATTGATTTATTAAGATCCAGTAATTAATAAGAAGGTTTTTGACTTTTGGCCTTAAATGTAGGTTTTGATTTGAGTTTAAATTTAAAAATATTAGATGAAAAACACAAATCAGTCATCGCACCACAACACTTTTTAAGCACCTCTCCATTTTATCTCGGCCCTTAAACGTCCCTCTGTAGGCCCCAGACCCCAAAAGGGAGCGTTACCGCCCACTTTGAGTAAGACTAGTGGACACAAACTCTTTCGAGCAGGGCCATTTTGTTTTAACAGCTTTGGGGGCGCATGGGCTTCCGTTAATTTGCACACCATTATCCGATAACTATAAAATTGAAGTGATGTAACTTTTTCATGGCAACTCGACCAATTCTAGGATTTTTTTTAAACTGCGAAATTGTTCCGAATTTTCCCTCTGTAGATATTCAGGGGATATTGTATTGCTGGACGCTCTATGTCTATGATTTATGTATGAGTTGCAGCAATTCGCAGTACAGTATTGTCTGGTTTTGTAGTGCAATGACTCTTTCGTCTCGATGTTAACCACTAAAGAAACAAATACTCATTAGTGGGAAATTATTGGGAATTTAGTGGGAAATTAGTGGGAAATTAGTGGGAAAAAGGAAATATACAATTAGAGACTATAGCGAGCATCACAAGAAAAGTAACATTATTTTTAACAATGATACATAATGCATTATTTACCATTTGGACTGTATAAATGAGTATAAACAACCTGTAACAACTATTGTAACACAGCTTCCGGGTCAATGACCCCATCTCGATCAGGTTTTTCGTCCAGTTTCCCTGATCCATTGAGCAAATGCTGAGATGGCCCCTTGTTTTGCTTCTGGACATAAATGTAACTTCATTTTCTGTGCACGTCTTCTAGAATTCAGTGGGAAAGACAATTATTCAAATTATCGTTTCCATGTTATCGCGGCAGGAAGTAATAAGAGCCAAAATTTATTGCTTATTTATCTTTGAAAATAGATTTTATTACATGGGAGTTTTTTTTGTTGTTTTTTTCTCCCTTTCAAAATTCAAAATTTATTGCTTATTTACCCTTGAAAATAGATTTTTTTTTACATGGGAGTTTTTTTGTTTTTTTTCTCCCTTTCAAAATTCAAAATTTATTGCTTATTTACCCTTGAAAATAGATTTTTTACATGG
>BLKR01012993.1:0-14469 GCA_011170035.1 Teleogryllus occipitalis | reverse complement strand
GAATTCTGATAGGGCCGAACATCAAAATTTAAATATGTATATGTAATGAATATATAATTTTACATATTTCCTCAAAATGATCAGATCTCAACCTTTACTGTTCTCTCATATCTATTCCTGCATTCTATATGACCCTGTACAAAAATATATATTTGGCTTTTACTACACATCATTATGTATATTTTTTCTTCACATGATCCACTTCTACTTATTACATTCTTCTCTGCTCCAAAAAATACACATGTACAAAGAAACACAAGAAACAATTCAAAATTAATGCGAACGAGATATAATTTTACATTTCTACTTAAAATGATCAGATCTCATACTTTACTGCCCTATAGTGACAAAATAAAAAAATCAATATTAATAAGAACAAGATATATAAATTTTCATCCTTCCTCTCAAAAAATACAAAAAAGAAATTTAACCCTAATACTAATCTTACTAATATCTCACATGCAAAAAAAAAAAAAAAAAAAAACACGCTTCAGTCCATCACTTTCTTAAGTGTTTTGGGAATTCTTAAGAAAGAGAACTGCCTGCACGCAACAGTAGCAGCATTTACAACAAAGTCGTACCACATGAACAGGTTTCTGCAAAATTCGCTTAATTCATACTGTTACCAATTTCCTTTCCATAGTAGGAGCTTCTCCGTGGTTACCACACACGGTGATGGATTCACCAGACAAAAAATATATGCATCTATCTCTGCATCAAAAAGGATTGATTGAAGTGACTTCTCCTCAAACTACCCTCTCTAACCTCAAAGTTTGTATTTTCTATGTTTGTTCACTCTTCCCCCTTAATTTTAAACAACTGACTAACAAAGTAACAGTACAAAATTCTTCCTTAACTCAATGTTAAACAATCTGATCTAAAATCTCAGCGATCTTACTTGAATTTAGTGCTGTGTCGGCGATCATCCTACCTCAGTAACACGGCGTCCGTTCACCTGTAGGAAGCTGGGCTGTCCTCTCGAATGGCGAAATGTCGCGCACCCTCCCATAAGCTCTGAGAGGCACCTCCGGACTGCGGTACGCGTGCATCACACTGTCAACCCTGTCAACTGTCAACACTGTCAACTCTGACAAACCGTGGTGACCCCTTCACGTGCAAGCAAAGAATGAGAGCAAGTTCCAAAATTCTTCTCGCTCACGCTCATTGCTCCCGCGACTGCAGCGCTCTCTCCTTCCTGGCTGTCGGAACTTCTTTTCGTTACGACGCCAATTCTTTTATCTCATCGGGCGGGCATTCAAATGATGATACAGGCGCATGTGACCCGCTCCAACACCCAGATCGGAACAAAATATATGACACAATATGACTTATGTTTACAGTTTCATTTGTTTCTAGCATGGTGAACGGGCCACTTAGATATGATGTAACACCGTTTTTTTTGAAAATCTAAAGTAAAAATTTCTTTTCTGATAAATAATTACTAACAAAATAGTTTTAAGACCTTACAATAGTTTCATTTGGTTATGCTGTAGTCGGCGAGTCAGCTTCATGTATCTAGGAACACTTCAAGGTTTAGCTTGACACTTCAATATGCGTCACTTTCTGAAGGAAGAGTGAGATAATGATTACGTTACGTGATGCAGCTGTTAATTAAGAGTTAAATGTAAATATTTAACGTTCTGTGTGCAATACTACCAACTATGAGTACTTAAAACCAAATACAGCGCCGTAGATCGTCATAAGTTATTAAGTCATTCTTGAAACAGTAATAATTATAAGTGGTTTTGAGAGGAAAATTGTGGCTACAGTCATTTGTCCTCATCAAATTATAGGATCATATGAATACGTTCATGGAAGAAAAAATTATGATTGAGTATTTTTTCAACATAACACAATAAAAGAACTATAAAAGGAGGAAAGGTGTTTTTAGTTCTATGCATATGGAAACATGTGCTACAAGATACATTTAACTTATCTCTTAAAGAAAATAAATGTTGAAAGAAATAAAAATTTAAAAATGTAATAAAGTTCTAAATATTTGTTAACATTTATTTTATCACTCATTTTTAGTCATTTAAGTAAAATTTCTGAGATTGTGGCTTTGAAATTGCAAAAGACTTAGCGCTGTTTTATGTGATTTAACTGAGGCAAATGGCACGTAGAACGGAAATGGTTTGGTCCATCACGATTGTCATGAGAAGTTTTTCTCTGTAATGTTTCCTGAATGCAGAACATAATCTACTGATGTGCTTTCATTGACATCAGTACCTACGGACTTGAATCGAATTTCCGACAAAACGCGACCGTTCTCGAATAATACACGCTTCGACGCAACTATCGCCAGGCGCACAAGACAGCCATAATAAGAAACAAAAAATATCTAAAATTACGCTTCTGGAGTTAATTATAAACCACGTTTAACTTAGTAATAAATTGCCTCTCAAATTTTGTATCAAGGAGATGTTTTGTTTTTAACTGTTGCATTGTCTTTGTCTAGACAAAAGAGTGCAAAATGTTATTTATGTTATATACTCTATTTATTTTCTTCAGTCCAGTACGTTTGAAATTACACCCCAAAATGTTATACCATTAGTACCATAATTATGAGTAGGAAGATACAAGTTCTTATTACATTATATTACTGTTTGATTACATAACCGCGAATGTGGTTTGAGCTTTTTCACGCGATCATTCAGAGGTTAATTTAACCGTTTAACATTATTTTTTTCTTGATTTTGAATATTTTTGTGACAACATGGAGGTATCGCTTAAAATTATATACGATTTTCTTAATAATGTTCAGTAAAATAAAGAAAAACGATTTTATAAAATTCCATTTAGTGTGTGCATGATTTATTAAATTTTCTTGAACTAAATGGAACGATGAGTACTTTGATATAGATGACAAAAATTAACTTTTACCATATATAATCTCTAGTTGTATGAGATAATATGAAACTGGTAATTGAATCTCAGCTGTTTACTATTCCTCAGAGGGAAAGGCTACAAAACATTACGTCCCTACTCAAATGGGTATTTCAATTAATTTATAGCTATGTTAATTACAAAATTATTGAAACTTCACATTTGCATATATGTAATAATTGGATCATGATCAATTTGGTAAAATTAAAAGTTCTATTCCCTGTATTATAATTAGTAGCAATACAATATCGTAAAACTTCAATAATATTGCATGAAATCCATGTAAGTTTCATTAATAAAATTAGTAAGGTGCGAGATTGACTCGAAATAATCCTAGGAGGGCCTTCAAGAATATTTCTGTCTCACTTTCGAAGTTTTCTTTGAGCGCTCAATGACGTTCAGTAGGAATTGAAGCCAGAATGGAGAGCTTCCCTTGTCTACACATAAAATACAGAAGCTGCGGCGCATGCATTAAACATGTTGCCGCATTACGACAGGGGAATGCCCTTCCCTGTTCTATCGATCATAACAGGTAGTTGCGTTGTATATTTGGATGAGGAAAAAACATTATAGCAGCCATAAGAAAGCATCTAATATACATGTTTCGCGGCATGAAATGAAAGGAGGACAGGTGATGCTATTCCAGGAATAAATATGTTTAGCACACCATTAGGGAAAGATTTACAATTTACCACAGCACTGTATTACATAAATATATGGTATTACATTACCACATTTTGTTGGGAATTTGCTTAAGTGGAAAAATTAAAAGGTTAGACAAAAATATGAAAAATATGTAAATATACAATACACATAAAGAAGAATCAGACGAACAATCGACAAAGTTTAATAAATTGAAAAGTTTAAAATGAAAAGCATTGTGTTTAATAATTCTTTTTTATAAAATAATCGTTGAAGTTTTTCGAGAAGATTGTGTTATTCGATTTGGCCACCTCCATAATTTCTCTTCCCTTTCACATATATTTAAAAAACTTACCAACAATTTGGAGAAATTACAAAGGATTGCTTAAAAAAATCATCCAAAAAATCTTTCAGAAACTGTTCATAAACCTTCGTCTCAGTTATATCAGAACACTCGGAACGGCTCTTGGTATATTAAATATTATCTCCGTTTCCATAATGGTGTGTGTGTGCGCAAGGCGGAGTAAATAATTACAATTTTAGATTGGTTTGTGCGTGCTTATTATGTAAAGGCTAATGACATATCGGTTGATTAGCCTGGTGCCACTTGATACCAATCATCTGTAATAAGAGTCACCTTATACAACTGAGAAGCATCAACTGATTTCACTGCAGTACTTCTGACGAGGAGGTCCTAGGATTGGGATCCCGACGACGGCAGGATTTTCGACACTACCTAGGTAGAATGCAGTCGCTGTCTGGAGCAGAATTATAGAGGCCGGCTGCTATGATAGGTAGTTTTTTGTGGTTTCTCCGATTAAAACAAGGCGAATGTCGGAGCAGTACCCTGAAAAATGGGCCACGGACCGCTCGTGATCTTTCTTTCCATTTCCGTGTCGTATCATCTCCCCTCACACACACTCACACTCACACTCACATGCAGTACACTACACATTCACGGGAGACCAGTTGGGAGCTTAGAGTTTGTCCCAGCTGAGGCGGTGCCATGCTTGTGGGAGATACCTAGTTGGGGAAAACCCCATAAGATTGCTCGGTCGGCGCCGGAACTTGCTGCAGCGGGGAAGATCACCGCCATCGCCCGCGATAAAGCATGTACCACACTTACGGGACAAATAGTGATAGCGGTTGACGCGCCCGGAAACTCAATCAATCAATCACAATTGAGAGGTCAGTGGATCTGCACCAGAGGGAATGCTTCGTGATCGCGTGAGACAACCGTTGAGTCACGACAGCAATTTCGAAGTGGTCGTAATATTGACATGCAAGGCCTCAGAGCTTCCTATAGAAACATTTCTCGACGTGTAGAATTCCCTATGACTGTGGCAGTCGCAATTTGTAAGGGCTGGAACGAAAATAGTGGAAGACTCATCAGGTCACAGTCAGCTTATCGAGAGTTTTTGCAAATGGTGGTAATACACAACCAAGTTACCAGTAGTGTGTGAAGTGTAAAAAGATAATTTACACGTTTCATTCTAAATGGATGTTTATCCAAACTGTGACTGGGAGCGGTAGCTCAATGCATCAACTGATGCCACTGCAGCGCCTCTGACCGGGAGGTCCTAGGTTACACTCCCCTCGGCGGCAGGATTTTCGACACTAGCTTTTCAGGTAGGTCGAATTCAGTCGTTGTCAGGAGGAGAATTCTAGCGGCCGGCTGCTCTGATCGGTAGTTTTCCGTGGTTTCTCCGATCAGCACCAGGTGAATGCCGGAGCAGTAAACGGGCCACGGACCGCGCGCGATCTAACCTTCCTCTTCCCTGTCCTATCCTCTCCTCTTACACTAACATGCACTACACTACCACATATTCCGGGAGTCCGGTCGGGAGCTTAGAGCTTGTCCCGGCTGCAGCGGTGCTCCGCTGGTGGGAGAGTCTTGGTTAGGAGGTAACCCCACTAGCCGACGGTAGGTCGGCGCCGGATCTCGCCATCTAGCGAGGGGAAAATCACCGCCATCTCTCGAGAAAAAATATGCACTACACTAACGGGACTAATGACCGAAGCAGTTGACGCGCCCGGAAACACGAAAAAAATCAATCAGATCAATCAATCAAATCCAAACTGTGGCACCATTGCTTGCATAATCTCACCTCATCTTCATTCGTATTTCTTTGACAAGCGCTGGCCAATGATCTGACTATAATTAAATGATTATAATATTACAAAATAAAAGTTATTTATGATACGAGTAGTAAACGTTGCGATTTGTTTTGCGAGGAGGAAAAATTGCGATATAATCTTGATAGACCGAGTGGCGCAATCCTATGAGCAAAATAAAATCACAATAATGTGTGTAATACGTTACCAAAAGAAACCTGGGAAGAAATAAAAACTTTCATCAAACTAACCATGTTGGCAAATGGCTGACGTACGCGCGTAAAAATAACACACATAACCTCAAGCCTACACACTCAAGTTAGCAAGTGATAGTGACAGTTGTGTGGGAGAATGTCAGAAGGTGGGTTTGTGAATAATCTGACTGAGTTCAGTGGAGCAACTCCAGGTTAGGCGACTTTGAAGTGACAACGCCATCTACCGATATTTGCCCCGCGAGCCCACGATCGACGGTTTGACAATCTCTGTTGTAGATGAGTGGGTTTACTGATGCTGTTCAAGGAGTGATTGTTTTCAAAGAAAAAAAAATGATAATTGTATTATATAAGATTTTGCGATGTTCTTGATATACACTTTCTAGGATTTCACGTAGACACAAAACAATAATAATATAGGTTTCCATTAGTTCGCACAATTTAGGTTGTTGAAAGACAAATAAATTTGGTGAAAAACAATAATAATAATAATAGTATAATAATAATAATAATAAAATATACTTTTCGTATTATTTGTAAAGGTTACTCATTATAACAAGACTACGTGGACTCGTGCGAAAAATTGGCTATTTCAACTCGATTAAATATTGTTTTGCGGCCAACGATAGATTATTTCACTTAGGGATCGTCTCATTCCTCTGCAAGAGTTCTCAACTTGCAAATTATTTTCACGGTTGAAACGTCCTCTTTTAAATCCAATCTTTTTTGGATAATTCTCTCTCAAATAAATATAAATATCGCTTAAAAACCCAACATTTTTTGATCGAACATAATTTGAACCCTTTATCTTATTATCATACCTTAATTGTGATATATGATTCAAAGATATATACTTCCATAGTAATACTTACATTTTATTGATTACGTACAAGGCAATACATACAATTCTCAGTTCTTTTTCATCGAATGAAGGGTGAACATCACTTTTCCCAGACGTACAACCAATTGCCATGCATCGTTTCAAGAGCAACTCAGGAACAGACGCCGTAACCGAAGACCAGTTCATAGAGATGGATTATTGCAACCGATTCATAAGGTAGATATCAGCGAAAGAAGAGCTCCTATTGAATGGCAGCAGCGTTGGGAGCTGACACAGTGGCAGCTTTGCCAGTTTCCCAGACCATCCTCCGCTCCCCGCCATACGCGGAGGAATCGCGATGAATAAATTCTTATGATCCGCCGACACGAAGACACACCAAATTTATCGCGAGGCTTGTCAGAATATATTGTGTGTTTAAGCCGCAGAGCCCACCGGTCGGGATAACGCCGGTATGGGCGCGCGATTTATTGGTCGGGCGCCGCTCCGGAGAAAGATTTGTGGTCTATTGGATGCGGAGGGAGTTTGGGCGAGGGGTCGGCGGTGCATAAACAAGGCAACAAGGCAACGCGGCCAGATGACGGAGCCGGGCGGCGCCGCAGGCTAAATATTGCATTAGGGCAGACTCGGCCCGGATCACTTGCTGGGGGCCGCCCACTGCCCGTGTGGACTTTTGTGGAGTTTGATGGGAAATTATGGAGCGCCGCTGTCACCGCAGATTGGGGAAATATACTGCACGGTCTCCGATCGATGTGTGCGCTAACCGCAAAATGGCTAGAATAGCGAAACAAAGTGACAATGGGAACAGCCCTGTCAGAGGTTGACAATGCTGTGCAAAAGTTAGACCAATATTGAAAAGGTATTTCGAACATATTCAATTCTAATATTAAAAATTAATTTTAAAACATCACAAAATTACTTATCTATCTTCTTCATACTTCTTTTGTATCTTCAATATTGTAGTTATAGAAAACGTCGAAAGAATGTTACTTTTTCAATTTTTGGGAATTCAGATATTTCAATAAACTGCGTCATATTTTAAACGTGCTTTACGCTATTCTAGGACAAAATTTAATCAAAAAAATTGCAGTTATTTTTAAAATGATTTTGAAAATGTTAAGATTTAATGGAAAGTGTTTCCCAAATTCAAAATATACATTTCAAACTCTCGGCCTATCATTCTTTCAGATCGATTAGGGAATATCGATTTTAGAGAAAATCTTAACTGATTAGGCGCTAGCGTTGGCTTCAGATGTACAGACAGAAAGACGTTTCGCCATCAATCGTATTTCGGTATCAAGAACCCACAAACTGTGGATTTGGACTAAACATCATTTAGAGAAAGTAATTTGCAACACTTTAGTTTCCACGGCTCACCAATTCGAGTTAACATACGACAAATCGCCGACTTCCAGTGCAGTATTACAGAACTTTCCTTTCACTATGTAAACATAATAAATCGAAAAAGTAAAAAAAAGTGAGAAACACATACGAAAAAGTATTTTACGTACTCATTAAGCTCCTACGTGGTTCATATTTCATTCGTACGCCAAAGCTTCTCTTTCTCTATTTGTATGTAAATATCTATTTTGTGTATTTTCTCCAATTGGTATTTATTCATTACTAGAGTGAACGAAAAGCATGCCAGTGAGAGAAACAATGCGTTGTATTATTCATACAATCAGTTCCTACCCTTTTCGTCCATGCCTAGGATGCTTGGGGGATGACGTCTGGGATATGATCTAACTTCAATGTTAATGGACCAATGGTGTAGTGAGAGGCTGAGGAACCGGAAGGACTGCGAGGTAACCTGCCACGAACCTTGTTTCTCCAGCACAAACTTTACATGGACTGACCAGAGTTTGAGCTCTGCTGAGGAAGATGGTCTGACCACTATAGCACCGGTCACCCCTTTGCAAGAGAGAAAGGCTACATTTCAACTTTCGGTGCTTGGATTTCAATCCCGTTATCTTCGTGTTATAGTACGTGTTGTAAGTAAAGATGGATCGTCAACTTTCTACGATGCACTCCTTTTCAAATTACCTTCAATTTTCCAATCTTATCGACCCCTCTTAATCTAATTATAATGAATATACTTGTAGCTGATTGATTGTTATTGATTCCGGGCATGTCAACTACTGAGGCTATAAGCCCCCTAAGTGTAGTGCATGTTTTTTCATCGGGAGGTGGCGGTGATCTTCCCCCACTGGATGGCGAGATCCGGCGCCGACCTACCGTCGACTAGCAGATTTTTCCCCAACCAGGTATCTCCCACCAGCTGGGCTCTATCTCAGCCGGGACAAGCTCTAAGCTCCCGACCGGCCTTCCGGAATATGTGGTAGTGTAGTGCATGTTAGTGTAAGTGCGTGGGTAAGGGGTGAGGATAGGACGAGGAAGGGAAGATCGCGCGGCCCGTGGCCCGTTTGTTAGGGTACTGCTCCGGCATTCACTTGGTGTTGATCGGAAAAAACACGGAAAACTACCGATCAGAGCAGCCAACCGCAAGAATTCTCCTCCAGGCAGCGACTGAACTCGACCTAGCTGAAAAGCTAGTGTTGAAAATCCTGCCACCGTCGGAACTCGAACCTAGGACCTCCCGGTCAGAGGCACTGAAGTGCCATCAGTTGATCATCACTGAACGACCTCTCCCGGTCATCCCCATAGCTCGTGGTAATTGCATTTCAAGGAATAGCACATCCAGGTATGTTAAATTAATTAGATTTTGGAACGAGGTATCTTCACCAGCACATCCAGAAATGCGCATCATAAACCTATCTATAATAATAATAATAAATAATAATAATAATAATAATAATACGCATCATAAACCTATCTATAACCTATCTACCTTTCTGTAATTTGGCAACGAAAATATCTAGTTTTTGAAATTTTAATCTCTCGCTTTTTTAAATTTATTATTATTATTACTATTATTTTTTCATCTTTCAACTATTAATAGTTAAATTGTTGAGAAGGAATTCTGAAACTCAAGAAGGCGTGCGCAGATGATTTTCTCCCCCATACGTCACATACAGTTTTGACTGTTTTTGACCAAATAAATAAATAAATAAATAAATAAATAAATAAATAAATAAATAAATAAATAAACCTGTTCACGTTGACGACCTACCGAAGAGTCTTCCCTCTACAATATTTCTCCAGTTCGCAGACGTGTCATCATCCATCATCTCATCAGGATCATCAATCTAAGTCTATTAATTGTTATTGGTAAGCATGTGCTTCATACAAAAATGTTATGAGACAGTTTGCGTTTCAAAATTTGAAAGACTCGGAGCACAAATGAGCAGTAAAAGTGATATTAAAAATCTTAGTGCAAAGTTCAGTGAGTTTAGAAAATGCTGTGGAAGATATTTTCTTTACACCGCTATAACAGTAACAGTAACTTTTTGAGCATGTTTAATACCTTCTGCACACGAAATACAATGGAGCTCTAACTTCACTCACACTCCATCCCAAAATTTACTAAAGATTCTTCTATATCCTTTGTGTTCCAACCCCTCAAATGTTATTCTAGTACTATATAACCCATCACTAATTAGAAATTATTAACACCACTTTCCTGGTGATGGAGAAGAGACGGTAGTTAAGAGAATACTTCGATTTTAGAGGTAATAGAAACTATTATTTAATGAAATTAAAGGGTATAATTTGCGTATAATTTTTTTCCACGAATTTTATTTACAAATATAAGAAATAGCTAATTTCTAAATAATATTTTTTACCTTTCAAGAAGTGAGAATACACTTGTATCTAAAATGATATTCATACCAGTGCCGGTACTTGCTAGTCTATCTGCAGTTATCCCACTAACCCATGCAACCACCGATTCGCTACACTTCTCGCTGATACCGCATGCACGTTTCCTGGGAAGCTGCTACGCTCTTGACCATCCCAACAAAGGGAGGTTCCCTTTATCATCATCGTCATTAAAGAGACAGCTACTCTGTGTCCAGGGGTTTAATGCTGAGCGGCAACCACGTCAAAGCTTTACAGTATGAATGGTGCTTCAAAGAAACCAAGAGCAGGTATTCTACGACAACAAAGTCGAATCGACGAAGAAAATTATAAAGTAAGTATCTTCAATCAAATCAATACGTCATTCAATTCTTAATTATTCGCAAATTAGTTAGAATAATTATGAAATATTGTTGACGAAAACTTCAGTGTAAATTCGTGGCAATAAAATGAAGATATTTTTTAGTGACAAATTGAACAAATTTCTAGATTTATTACTTTCTTATGAGGTAAAGGGAAAGTATGTTGCGGTAGAAATCGGGGATTTTTGCAGAAAAATATGGGGGGCCCAGGTTTCGAAAAAGTGGATAAATCTTGTCCATATCTACAGTAAATTACTTTCTCTAGCACTTGATTAAGTCAAAATCCATGTTTTGTCCATGAAACAAAAAAATCGATTGTCTACAAAACTTCTGTAAATACGTCCGTCAACATACAACGCTAGCACAAAAAAACCCAACAAAAAACACGATTTCCTCCAAAATTGATAATCCGATCGATCTGATCGAACTCGAAGACTTATGAGTTTGTAATAGATATTTTGATTTTTGAGCATAAAGACTCAATCGTATTTTAATTTGTTTCGAAATGGCTCCAAATTTTCTAATTAAGTTTTTCCCGAATAAAGTTAAGGACCTTTAAAAATTGCAAGAGTTTCCTTTATTGTTGAAACCTTTGAATTTTCAACAAATGTGGAATTTACATTTTTCAGCGTGTTCTTACAACTACATATTGACTTGTTTAATGAGCTCGATTGCCCATTTTTTGCAGAAAATCAATTAAGCTCTCATTTATTCATGGGAAATTGTTTTCAATTTTTCCGAAGACAACTTATTGCTGGTATTTTCAAGTGTCTGAAATAAGGAACCTGTAAATTATTTTCAGGTATTCAGGTGTGATGGTTTCTTGTGAAGTGAAAGAACCGCAATTATGAGGAACTGATTCGTGATTTGGTTAAAGTTAGTTGGCTACAGTTAAAAATTTTGTTTCCAAGCTCCTGTTGGCCAAATATTATTGATGTTACGTAGTTGAAGTTATATATGAAGCTGAATATTCTGGATTTCCATTTGGACAATCTTCCTGGTTATGTGGGGGATGTGAGTGATGAGCATGGAGAGAGATTTCATCGGAAAATTGCCAAAATGGAACAAGAACATCAAGGCAATAGGATTAATTCTACGATGGGTGACTTTTACGTGTTTCTTTGCAGTTCAACCCACGTGTTTCTTTGCAGTTCAACAACAAAAAACAATTCACTGGTGTTATGTAGTTATTGAACATATTTTATATACTATATTAATATTAACTTTCACCTCTATAAACGTGATAACTATTTCTTGTGCATTACATGCGAAATGATGCTTCATGTAATAAATGGAGCTATAGAGGATGAAATTCTGTAACTAATAACGGCTACGCGATAGAACTTCCCTGTAAACTGCATCAATTTCAACATTGTCAAATTAGTATAGAACACTATTTCATTCTTGTTACGTAAAAGAGTTTTTATTTGCTGCCTAGTGCAATACGACAATGAATGTGCTGTTGTACCACCACTACTTTAACATTAATTTGAATGCACCATACTGTAAATAAATGTAATTTTAAAATTACCAAACCTTTTGATTCTCCTTAAACAACTTTCGAGTATAAAATACCTGTGATATAAACGGCTAGTTCACTTTCAAATAATGGTGGATAAATTGGTAGGCACAGTGTGTACTAGAGAACAATTTATTTGTCACACTCCTGTGACAGGAAACCTCAGTCCACTTTTAATCTACCACTTTTGAAAGATTTAATAAATTTGAATTAAATTCACTAATCACAAAGAAGCAACGTAGTGAACCTAGCAGTCTAGAGAATGTCTCATAATAAATGTTAGAAACTTCTGGAGCATGCAGAGGGATAGACGATGATTCATTTTGCCAATGAACGTGTCAACGGAAATTTTATAAGATATCATGTTTGGCCTTGATTGTAAGAAGACCAATAATTTACTAGTGTTCGGCAGATCACTTCCTCATGCAATGGAAGTTCATGAAACCGCCGAATATCATTGCATGAAAAGTTGCCCAAGAATCAGGAGGAAATGTCACAAACGTAATTTCGTTGTAAGACGTTTCCCTCCTTATATTCATTTGAAATAAGTGATTATCTTCGCCTCCACTACATTCGCTAGAAGTTTGTATCATTTATTCCAAGACATTTATTCTGATTTTATTTGTTTCATAAAATAAAAGCTATTAACAAATATTGTTCTCGAAAATTTGGTATGTAAATAATACTATAAATAATTATTGCTATTTATATCTTAAATTATATCTTCTCCAAAACTGCGTGTTCTAAAATTCGTTGATGCAGAATGAATCGATAAAAAAGCAAATAAACGCTTTAAGTCTTCATATTCGACTTCCAAGGGATGAATAAATTCGAAAACTGAGCATCTTATGAAGAAGACTCGGTAATGTTGTTGGTTTGCTTATATTATTTTTCAATGAAGAAACGTTAAGGCAAAACTTCACAAAATATTGGCAAAAATAAATACAAATTTCAAAATCTATATTCGCGCAGAATATGCAAGAGTAATCATTCATTGGAAAGAACGCAATGAAAATAATTAATTTAGTGCTTTCGGTAATGTTATTAACATACAATTTGTCATAAACGTCACCCGTTTCATCTGATGAGTATTCCCTCACTGTTCCACTCCCTTAAGGCAATATATATACATACATGTAGGCAGGTGGCTTTCGATTATCTCAACAATGAATGACGAATT
The DNA here is from genome assembly GCA_011170035.1 of Teleogryllus occipitalis. Classification (NCBI taxonomy): domain Eukaryota; kingdom Metazoa; phylum Arthropoda; class Insecta; order Orthoptera; family Gryllidae; genus Teleogryllus; species Teleogryllus occipitalis. The sequence continues at coordinate 959 of BLKR01012993.1, read as the reverse complement.
AAGTTTCTCAATTCAATTTCACAAAAAAAAAAACACTTCCTGAAATTACTACGTATTAATGCTCAGTGATACATATGACGATATGTCGACTGTTTCTAAGAAACCTAAATGACGGAATTTCGGCAGTACACTTTTCGTTCCAATGCTGAAAATTGGATTTTATACTTCCGCCTTTTTTCTTAAAAATTTTGTTGTTCTGTAACCTTCAATTTAACTTTAAATGTACCATATATTTATTAGAAACACTATTACCTCCTTGTAAAAAATATGACGAAATATAAAAAAAAGTGAAATAGCAGTCTGAAAAATACTTTATGGTAAAATTTAGGGCAGGTACTTCTAAATCGTTTTAATTTCGCTACATTTGTGTAGTAGAACACACAAAGACTATAAATAGATTTGTTTAACCATACTGTATTTAAGAGTTTCATATCCCTTTAGCCAAGGTTGGCTACATTTTTTCCATTTTAAAATCTTTTTCGGTCATTAAAACCGAGCACTGTTTGTAATCTTATTGGCCGTCGCACTGTGTTTTTGAGGGCGACCCTGGGCATTTGCTTGCGGTAGCTGTTGCGGTGCGTGTTGGTGGTGGGGGGTGGGGTGGGGGGCGGGGCAGTGATTCAATTACCTGTGCGGCGTTTGCGCTAAGCGGGGGCGCTGTGCGACGTGACGCGGCGCCCATCAACAGAGCGGGCGCTCGTAAAGCGACGCAAACACGCCTCCCCGTCCCTCCCACGCGCCAATTGCGCCTCTCCCCGCTCTTGTCATTTCTACGCCTTTCCTCGCCACTGCCAGCGCACCGCCTCGACTTGCCCCTTCTCCACCCACATCTCCGTCCCGACTCCCCCGTTTTTCTCGTCCCCGCCCCTCTCGTCCACGCCCTCCCACTCGTCCCCGCCCCTCTCGTCACCCCCCCGTCACTACCCCCTCGTCCCCTCCTCACTCGTCCCCGCCCCTTC
>BLKR01012992.1:0-14469 GCA_011170035.1 Teleogryllus occipitalis | reverse complement strand
CAGTCTGTGCCTGGATTCCGTAGTGTCAACATCGTTCTAGTTGCGTGTCCGCTCGGAAGTCTGTGATACGAGTGTAGTTGTGTAAAGTATCAAGTGTTATAACTATACGGAATAACTACTGAACAAACTACAGAAATACATTCAAGTCGGCTGCGTTTGCAGCTGGCTGGTCCTATTATGTCCAATGTTGAGAACAACATAACCAAACAATCTGCCAACAGGATGAACAACCCCGAAGGTAAGAAGTCATATGCAAGCGCAGCCACAAGTGATGTTTTCCCCAACAAGGATCAAGCTATTGTTATAGAATCAAAAGAAGGACTTACCATAAAAGACTATCTAAATAAGCTACAATTGTTGATTCTACGAATATTAGGTTTATATCTAGGATTTATAACAACAGAGTTTGTGTTTTTTTAAGCAGTAAGGAAATCGCCGACCATATTACAGCTAATCATAGTACTATTAATATCCAAGACCACTTGTTAACAATCAGGCCCCTAATAAGTAGACAAAAAAGAATTATCATATCAAATGTCTGTCCTATCATACCTCATGATGTAATTCAAAGAGAGCTTAACAAGAGAAACATACTAAATCACTCCAAAATTTCTTTTATCAAAGCCGGAGTTACAGAACCTGGGTTCTCACACATTATGAGTTTTAGGAGACAGGTTTTTATTGACCCAGAGGACATTAGCAAGGTTCCAGATTCAATGACCATATTTTTTGACAATACAACATATAGGATTTACTTTACAAATGACACCATGGCATGCTTCAATTGTAGACAAGCTGGTCATCTTGCCAATCAATGCCCTACCAAGACCCCCACCTTAAATGCTCACTATGCTAACCAAGAACCAAATGAAAGTCAAGAACAGGAATCAATGATAACACAAGATGTGCCACAACCCACCTTGAAGCAAATTGAAGAGCATGATATGGTTAATAACAGTAAACTACCAACTATGAATACAAGAACTTTAACTTATGAATCTTCCTCCCAAGCTGATGATGATAACTCCACATCCAAAACTACTAATAATGACATCCCAAAACAAAGTCAAGAACTGGAGGCAATGATAACACAAGAAGTGCCACAATACACCCTGAACCAGTTAGAAGAGCATAGTATGGTTAATAACAGTAGCTTACCATTTATTAGTAAAAGAACTTTAACATCTGAATCTTCCTCTCAAGCTGATGCTGATAACTGCTATCCCAAAACTACTAATAATGACATCCCGAAACAACCAATCAAGAAAAAGAAAAAAATTAAAAATGATAAAAGTGAAAACACAATAACACAAGATGACAATCAAAGCAAAACTATCGGTGAACTAATTAAGCCTATCCAGAAGATTATTGAAGACAACCTGATCAATTTCCACTCAATTACATACAATTTAAAAATTTCCTTGAAAACTCCTTTGGAGCTAAAAACCCTATTATAATAGCTAAAGACTATCCCTGTGACACTCAGTCTATTATCCAGATGATGACTAATACATATCCTCTCCTAACAGAAAGATCCATTAAAAACAGATTCACCAGAATTATAAACAAATTAAAAATCAGCAACCCACTTAATGAAGACTCAGAAAGTGATACTTCTGCTTCTGCTTAAACTAAATAAATAGAAATACATCTGATGGATATTCTACAATGGAATACTAATGGTTTTTACCCTCGATATGAAAGAATACAAATTTTGTGTGAGAAATATAAACCTGAAATAGTCTGTGTGCAGGAAACCAACTTCAAAGGAAATAAAACAGGTAAATTAAAAGGATTCAAGTGCTACAATAGAAATCGATCAACTTCTTCTATTGCAAGTGGGGGGGTTGCTATTTTTATCAAAAATTATATAAAAGCAAACCATATTTATATCAGCTCCGACATCGAGGCAATTGCAATTCAAATACAAGTGCCCTTTTCTTTATGTATATGCAACATATACATACCCAACAGCTATCAGTTTGAAAACAATGAAGTGAAGGATATCATAAAACAATTACCTAAGCCGTTCATTCTATTAGGTGATGTCAATAGCCACAATACCCTCTGGGGATCGTATAAAACTGACACAAGAGGCATCAATATGCAAGCTATCATAGAAGAATCTGACTTGGTATTACTAAATAACGGGCAACCCACACACTTCAATATAAGTAATGGACAGCTTAGTGCAATTGACCTCACACTCAGTTCCAACAATCTGGCCTCTAAATGCAATTGGTTTGCACTGGATGAGCCTCATGACAGTGACCACTTTCCTATTGTTACGACTATCAATGATTCTTCATGTATCTCGAATCCTCTGCAAGAGAGTATCAAGTGGAACTACTCCAAAGCCAACTGGAATAAATACCAGGAACAAATTAAAATGAAAATATCTCAAATAGATATGTTTCAAGAACACGACACTGACATCATAATCAAATCGTTTACTGATGCCATAACAACAGCAGCTAATGACTCCCTAGAAATTATCAAACCCACCAAAAGAAGAAACGTGGTACCATGGTGGAACGAAAAATGTAAAAATTCTCTTAAACAGTCCAAACATGCGTTCAATCGGTACAAAAGACATCCAACAAAGGAAAATAAAATCGAATATAAAAAATTAAGAGCTATTACAAGAAGAACAATTAAAGACAGCAAATCCAACTCCTGGATAAGTTTTGTATCCTCTATCAACGTGAATAATAACATCAAGGACTCTTGGAAAAAAATTAGTTCCATACAAGGTAATAAAAGATTTAATCAAATTCATTTTCTTCTGACTGAAAATGGCCAAGTTATTAATGAACCCGATGATATCGCAAATGAGCTGGCCAACAAATTTGCCAGCAATTCTAGCTCTCAAAATTACTCTCAAGCCTTTCAATCTTACAAAAATGAACAAGAAAGAGAACAGCCGATGGTGAACACAGAAGGATGTCTCATTCAAGAGCACCTTAACTTACCTATTTCAATGAAAGAACTTGTCACAACACTAGAAGCCTCCAAAAATTCTTCTCCCGGACCGGACAATATACCTAATATCTTGCTTAAAAATCTACCTCAGGAAGGGAAGGATATTCTATTAAAAATATACAACTATATATGGATGCAAAAGACATTCCCAAAAGTGTGGAAAACGGCTACTGTGATCCCCATTCCTAAGCCCGGAAAAGACCCAACATTAACTGGTAATTACAGGCCCATATCATTGACCTGCAACATGTGCAAGATTTTGGAAAAAATTATTAATCGTCGGCTAAGATGGTATCTCGATTACCAGAAGATTATATCCAGTAATCAGTTTGGATTTCGACCAGGACACTCAACGATCTCCCACCTGGTAAGCATAGATACCTACATTCAAGAAGCGTTTGCCAACAAACAACATGTCTTAGCTGTCAACTTGGACATCGAGAAGGCATACGATATGGTATGGATGCATCGAGTCCTACAGAAGCTGAGCGAAATTGGGGTTCCAGATAACATGTATCAGTTTATTAAACATTTTTCGGAAGATCGAGTCATACAAGTGAGAGTAAATGGAACATTATCTGCAAAGAAAAGAATAGAGAACGGTGTACCTCAAGGATCCATCCTAAGTGTTACACTTTTCCTACTAGCAATAAATGATGCGGACGAAAATATCAAACTACCAACCATAATTAGGAAATACGCCGATGATATTACTATGCTTTGCAAAGGAAGAAACATTAACTCAAGTCAAGAAATTATGCAAACTGCACTAAATTGTATTTATGAATGGTCACTCAAATCTGGATTTAAATTTTCACCTCAGAAAACGGAGTGTATATTATTCTCAAAAAAGAACATCCATAACTTACCTACGCTTAAAATTGGTAAACAGATCCTGAGATTTGTCACCAGTACCAAAATATTAGGAATGCACTTCGACACTAAACTGACCTGGAAGTTGCACATAGTGAACACTATTAATGAATGTAAAAGGAGAATCAACATACTTAAATGCCTCGCACACAACAATTGGGGAGCTGATAGACAATTGCTATTATTAACATACAAAGCACTTGTGAGATCCAAAATAGACTATGGTTCAATAATATACAGATCTGCTGGTAAAATTGACCTCAAAAAACTTGATACAATCCATAACGAAGGTCTCAGGATATGCACCGGATGTTTTCATACCAGTCCCATCGGAAGCGTACTAATTGAAGCAAGTGAACACACATTATCTCATCGCAGAGAGGAACTAATAATCAAATATGCTCTAAAAGCAGCCACATCCATGAATCCAATTATAGTACAAGACATATATCCTAAAGAACAAGAGTATGTAGAGCATTCGCGTTTTATACCTTTGTACGCAAGAGCTAGAAAAGTACTTAGTGAACTTAATTTTGATCACAGAAAAGTAGAAAAGAAGAGAAATTATAAAATTCCTCCTTGGATAATCCCGGATATCTCAGTAGACCTATCCTCAGGTACTCATCAAGGTAATGAAACATCTGAGATAAACTCTGGACCGACAAACAATTATGACATGTTTTATCCAGTTTACGCAAAAGCAATTAAAAATACACAAGGAACAGAGGCAACAGTGGTAACGAAAGAGGCATTGGTCAAACATCAACTTAGCTGCTATGCCAGCCATCTTACTGCCGAATTATGTGCCATCTTGACCGCCATGAAACTCATCAAAAAAATTAACCATTCAAAGTTCAGTTTATACTCAAATTCCCGCACTGCAATAAATAGCATCAACAACAATGAAACTTGTAATGAAATGATTATTATAATCCAAGAACTGTATAATGACATTACCAAATCAGGTAAAGAAGTAATATTGATATGGGATATGAATCAAGAAACGGAAAAGCAGAGGGAAACAGACAGAGTAATTAGTGGAAGCACAACAGATAACCCTAAATCTGTACTAGCAATCTCGAATACACTCCAAGATCTAGTGAAATATGCTGGAAAAATAATGGAAGAAAAATGGCCCTCCATCTGGACAACGCTTAAAAGAAGTGACCTCCATAAGAAAGTAACCGAATATCAAAGCAGTAAACACAATAAATTGATAATCAACAAAAAACTAAGCCGAAGAGATCAAGTGATCATCACAAGAATCCGGACGGGACACTCAAAGTTGACTCACCTTCACTTATTGCAAAATAATCCCCCCGAACGTGTGATCTTTGTAGCTGTATCCTAACCCTGGACCACATCATTGTATCATGTCCCAAGTTCGCCTTACAGCGAACAAATCTTTTGCGGGGACAGGACATTGGGGCAATTTTATATTCCTCTGACTTTCAAAACCAAGTGGTCAAATTTTGTCAAATTATTGGCATTAATACAGAAATTTGAGGTCAAAACATGTTAACTTCTGTGAACGGCGTATATTGTAATAACGTAGAAATAAGGCATTAAAGCAATGTAACTATTATTAGAGATAAATGATACCTGTGTACCCAGATAATGTAATTTGATGCGGTCGCTAATGACCTTGTAGTTGATGCGACCAAAAATAAACTAAAAAAAAAAAAAAAAAAATACATAATATTTATCGTATAAATTCAGTTGGAATAATCGCTTGGCGAACCTTCAAAACGAAATCTTGACCATTCTTATGTTGGGATTGTCTGTTGGCAAGTGCATTATAGTAAAATTGTTCATATGATAGTATGCTTCGTTGAAAATGATAGTTTATGCAAAACATGAAAAGAATAACAAAATAAAGGTAAAGAAATAAAGAATAGAAAAAGAGTGCCTCTTTAGACCTGCAAAACTTATAGCGTCGAGCTTTTATCGTTAACCCATAGAAGATGTCGATTGAATTCCATTTCTTTATTTCTTAGATTAATTAATATAAAGTTATTAGCTTGCTTCAGTACAACAAAATACATAATATTTATCGTATAAATTCAGTTGGAATAATCGCTTGGCGAACCTTCAAAACGAAATCTTGACAATTCTTAGGTTGGGATTGTCTGTTGGCAAGTGCATTATAGTAAAATCGTTCATATGATAGTATGCTTCGTTGAAAAATGATAGTTTATGCAAAACATAGAAGTAAGCTTAAAAACATTGTGAGGTTTTCGCCATCGTTTTGTTTGATTTACTACATTCAGTAATAAAAATATTACATCGCTAACTTTGTATCGCAATTCTGAAAATTGCAAAAATGTCTTGTTTCGAACAAGCCCTACACTTTAAACATTGAAGGTAGATATGTATTGTTTAAAGTAGTATACTTCAGGAAAACAGACTTTAAAATCATTCATGCCCTCTCTTTTTAAAATTTTAGCAGTAGAATATTTTTTACCGAAATCTGCAATTTTGCTTATAAATGAAAACACAGGTATGGCGGAACAATTAATGATTTTCTACTAGTTCAAAATTACGCAGTAGGTAAGAATCTGATTCTTCTGCATATCAGTTGAAGTATTTACAATAAAAAGGTTGATTTCTAGAAAGCTGTTGAATTTTATAATGCAAATTTTCTAGTAGCTACGAAATCACGGTTCAACGCGGAAATAGAAACTACTGAAATCTTTGGATAAGGTTACCTAACACTCAAATCTAATAGTATGCAATGCGTTGGTAGGAGTGTTTTCAGATGTGTAAAAGAAAACTTTGACGTACGAAAGACATGGGAGAACGATAAATTTGAAATCAAAGGAGTTGACATTTTGAATCAAATTTTAATCAATTTTTACGGAAATTATTAGAAGCTGAATGGTTTATTTCCAACAAACCAATACACCATGAACATCAAATAGACGATATTAAAAACTGTCAGTCTTCAAACTGATAATTTTTTTTAACTTCACCTTCTGCTCACGCTTCTCAACACTACGAATTAGGTTTAAATTATAATTCTTCTCGCATTAAATCACGTTTTCCGAAAGCTATTTCCCCCCCTCTCTTAAATTCAAACAGTAACACACACATACTTATATTCCAAATCTTTTCAAATGCATATTTCTTATTTTTCAACATATTTATTTAATGAAAAAATATGTATTTATTGAAAATAATAATTATTTAACTATAGGTAAAAAATGTCATACCTAGTATGTAAATCGCTAACATTTTGCCACAAAATTATGTAATATAACTTTCATTCAAAACCCCGAAAAATTGTAAATATTGAACAGGTAGAATTTTTTTTAATTTAAAGAATTGGTCGGAAACAAATGACTGCAGCAAAAAATGTTGCTGCCGAGTGTGTAGAAAATAAGATTCTTTTTTAGTATATTTATTTCCTGTTCAATGTTATTCAATTTGTTGGATGTTGAATAAAATTATACAGAATTTATAGAACATTGTGTGAGGAAAATAGGATTCTTGAGCTGCAAAAATAAGCTATTCTGAAACGGTACTCCTGAAAATCAAAGCTTCTTAGTTCTTTATCGCATGACGTCATATGTGTGGAATGCAAAACGCCCACATATTACGAGAATTTATTTGGTTCGCGCACTATGGGAATAGACAATAAAACCATCAAATATCCGCATTTTCAGTTAAAATCGACAGCTGTTTCATTGCTTTGTATTTTTCCAGTCTTCCTGTATATCTATCAAAACTATTGACCTCTCTCTATATATCTTAGACTGTTTGGCTGCTATGTTTTCCATCAGTGTACGCGTAGACTCAAAATCAGTAATTCATCTGCTATAGGCGTGTGTAAATTACAAGAATGCCAGGAACATCTGCAAGGGCTTCAAAGGAATACGCACGTGCTCAGGAAAAGCGAAAAACCGTCATTATCTGAGGAAGCTTAAATTTCCCCCAAGCTACCTGTGACAACGGCACTGGAGAAGCTCGTGAAGTAGTTGATTTGGAACAATGAATGGCTCAAGGTAATGACTCAACCGGGGCGCGATTCTGCTTTGCTCCATCTCTCCCTAGTTAGCCCGGTGGAAAAGCACTGACGCATTAAGTAATACCTAGAACTAGCGATAACGAAGAAGCTCTGGTACAGATAAGGGGAACGGAAAAGAACTTGTTCCAGAAAGAACGCCGTACTGCACCTGTACGTACTTTCACTCATTAAGGCAGGTGTGACAAAATAATCCTCCACGAGTCGCTAGCCCGTCTGGGAAGCACACCGCTCCTGAGAACACCTGCCACTTTTGCTGGCTCCGCTTGCATTTCCCATCCTAATCCAGAAAGTGGTGTCTAGGCGCAAGGTGAAGTTGGTAATGGAAGCGCAAACCGTAAATGAAATATCATGATAAATGATTGATTCATATCAAAACACGCTTGCCGGATTTTTTCTATTAAATAACCAACATTTCAATTACCATATTGTATTCTAGTTATGTGGATTGTTAATAATTCTGTTATATTCAGAACCTCAGGTTTTAAAACAAACAGTGGAATTGATTAATGCGTAACCAGTCAATTGTATTTCATATAATTTTAATAAATGAAATAACATTTTTTTGCAAGTACAACGATTCACGAACTAATTGATCGATAAATATCTTCAGGTACATAGATTCTGTAAATATGTCAAAGTTATTTTACAAGTAACAATAAAATCTATAAATGATAAAATTACAATCAATAGATGCAAATACGAATAACAATTATTATGGAGAGAGACATACCTTATGTTATAAAACTAATGATAATTTATTTATTTAAAATATGATCATATGCAGATGTAAAAGCATTACATTCTTTATTGGAATTTATTAGGTTATTAATTTTGATAAATATGGTTTCAGAAATTAGCCTGGCGTGCATTCGTAGTTCTTTGTTGAAAATAGACGAATTGTCAAAATAAAATTTATGTGAAAGCGGAATTTTGTGTTTTGAAATTGTGTTCAACTTTTCATTGATTTCTCTGATGCCAAGATTGCGGCGAATTATTGGCCAAACAAAACGCAGAATAATACAATGAATGCGCTAACATAAAATAACACTAGAAGAAGACGAAAAGAAAATACTTTGGTAATAATGAAATATTCCAAGATATAATTTCGATCCATTGAGAGTTAAATGGACCAAAATTTAGCCACATACTGAAGTGTTAAGGGTTTTGCTAAGCAAATTCTGTCTTAGAATAGGGATATTGGAGAGTACTGGATAATAAATTAGAGTTACGTTGATTTATCATCCTTATGCGAAACGTTACCTTGTAAGAAAAACGTCACAACTGAAAAGGCATTTTTTTCGGAATGGTAACTTCTCTCTCTGCAACCCCAGACGAATTAGAATTATGGGGAGACATATTACCGATATGTGGTGCAACTATCTAAAAATTGAAGTTTTCGAGTTCTAGAGTTTTATTTCTGAAGCAGCGAAGTATAAATTATATATTATTAAAATAACAAAATAATACAAATTTCCACAATATACATATTCTACTGTAATATAAAGAAATATATATAATTCCAGGAGTGAAACGTTGAGAAACATGAACAATTAATCGTGATGAAAAAAGGTAGCAACAATAAATTGTATTGCTCTTGTCAAAAGAAATTTTAACAACAAAAAAACATGTATGGAAACATAGGAGGAAGCTCAAAATTCATATTCCTCATCTGGATCCGAGTCGGATAGGTATTGCCTTGGCTCTTGCAGGGCTAAATATCCCAGTCCATTGCAAGCGTTCACATCTGCTCCTGCCTGCGAACAACAAAAATTTGATTAGTGTATGTTCCTGAATAATGTGAATCAGACGTTAACATATTGGATAACCTTTGAACATTTTGCCGAAAGGAGGGGGAAACATATTTACACTTTCTTTTAAAAAAATATGATTAAAATCGTAATGATTTTCAGGATTCCTTTAATAGAGTGTAAGGGAAATACTTAAATGAAATTAAACCCCACATAAAGTCAATGAATTTATTTAATTCATGAATTAATTTCTAATTCTGCACATCTGTGATCTGTCGTTCTAAAGACTGAAGTTTCTAATAGAGATAAATGACCAAAAATGTAGTATAAGAAGTTCAAAGGGATTTCACTTCATTCAGAACTTTTGCAACAGAATTCGTAGACACCGCAGTGTAAGCCAGACGTCGCAGACTTAGGACACGTTGTTTTTAAGTTATACACAAATTCGAGTTAGGACGCGTAGACGGGTCGGAAAACAGACCGTTGAGAATGCAATTTGATGCACATTGCATTTGCGTCTATTTGATTTCGATTTATACAATTACGAGTACGAACGTTTATATTAGTTCAACGTAAAAATATTCGAATATTCATTTTTGAATTGCAAAGACGAGATTTTATTTATTTATTTATTTTACGTCAAAAAAACAGTTAAAAACTGCGTATGACGTGCTATGAGGAAAAGTGAATTGTGTGCACATTTTCAAAATTCTGTGATCCCTACACTGAGTCATATACTATTTAAATTTTGAATTTTGAAAAAAAAAGCTCCCATGAAATAAAATCTATTTTCAAGGATAAAAAAGTAATAAATTTAGCTGTGATAGCTCTGCGACCACACTGTTCGCTCTGTACCATCGTTGCCCTGACCTAGTGTTCGGATCCAATCGATAGTGGATTAACGACACAGTAGATGGGTTTAATTCAGCCCCGGTCGGGAGGAGAATTTCGCGACTTGCTGCTCTCATCCGTAGTTTCCCGTGATTTGTAGGGCACGTCGGCACATTATCATACTAAAAGCACAATGACCTTCGCGGGATATTTTCTCCCATACCTTTGGCCTCTTCCCTCCCCAAATACACCCACTTACTTATTCACTGACATGGACTCATTCCTTTTAAATGTGTTTTTTTTTTCATTATTTACATGCCTCTTTGCAGCTCGATTTTAGCTATAATAATTCCCTTTTTTGAATGCCTATTTTAGTAAAACTAAATGGCTTTTGCCTGCCTATTTTAGGTAAAATAAAAGACCGAACTTCCAGGTCTGCTCATTACTAACATGGTGTTTAATTTGTATTGGTCCCCCTATGAGCCCGGCTGCTCTGATCGGTAGTTTTCCGTGGTTTCTCCTAACACCAGGCGAATGCCGGAGCAGTACCCTACCAAACGGGCCACGGACCGCGCGCGATCTGTCCTTCCTCTTCCTTGTCCAATCTTCTCCCATTACACACACACTTACACTAACATGCACTACACTACCACTTATTCCGGGAGATCAGCCGGGAACTTAGAGATTGTCCCGGCTGGGGCGGTGCCCCACTGGTGGGAGAGTCCTGGTTAGGGGGAAACCCCGCTAGTCGACGGTAGGTCGGCGCCGGATCTCGTCATTCAGCGGGGAAGATCACCGCCATCTCCCGAGAAAAAACATGCACTACTCTAACGGGACTAATGTCCAAAGCAGTTGACGCGTCCGGAAACACGAAAAAATCAATCAATCAATCAACCCTATGGGCCCGTTGTTGACCTTACCTCGATGAGTGCCAGTCCACTCGCTTGGTCTCGCCGCGCCACGGCGATCATGAGCGGCGTGACGTCATGCTGGGCTTGCAAGTCTGTGCGTGCGCCCAGGCGCAGCAGCTCGCGCAGCACCTCCAGGCGGCCGTGCGCAGCCGCCACGTGCAGCGGCGTCATGCGGCGACAGTCGCGTGCGTGCACGTCGGCCCCAAGCCGTGCCAGCTCCTTCACGCACGCCGCGCTGACACACACGAAAGGAAATAGTTTTCAGATATCCAGAAGCCTAAGCGTGCAGATCAAAATGTTTGAGGAACTAATCAAATCGTTGGAGGTGATAACTGAAGGGTTTGACGTACGAAGTGTTTGATACTCTAAACAATGTGTTGGACATTCTAAACGAAGTTTTTGGCGTACTGGACGTAATAATCCAGATTTATGACGTAATAAAACATTTTACTTAATATACAAAACTTTGACGTATTAAACAAAGTGTTTGACCTACTAAATAAAGTGTTTGACGTAATGAACAAAGTGTTTGATCTACTGAACGAAGTGTTTAATCTTCTGAGTAAAGTGTTTGACCTAATGAACAAAGATCCAATGAACGAAGTGCTTGATCCAATGAATTAAGTGTTTCACCGACTGAACAAAGTGTTTGACGTAGTAAACAACATACGTGGCGCTCTAAAGAAATTGGTCATATTAATAAAAATGTTACGCGTGTAAACAACGTGATAATTCGTAGCAAAATGAAGAAAGGCGGAGCGGAGTGACAGAGTACATTTACGCTATTTCCTAAGACCGGTTTTACATGCTTCCTTTGGATGATTGATATTAGGTTTCGCGAACACGCACAGTTCAAATTCCGCTTTTAGGCGCCAGACATTTTTTGTGCATGCACGTGCTCCATAAAGCCCGTTATTGTTATTCAAAAGCAAGGTACAAATTAAGCTTAAAAATATTCACATCTCAGCCCTCGATAAATTTACATTATAATTTCTATAAACATAATTTTACTTAACCTAGTTTTATGCGTAATTTCAGAGTGTTAGACGTACTAAAGATGTGTTAGATATACTATTTTCCGAATAAAAGAAGAATGTGGTTGACAGTTCCCGGTAACGTGGTGACGTCAGCTCCGTAACCTAGGCAACAGCGAATCAGAACTATCGCCATTTGCCCGATGTTGTCGCGTTTGAACTGCCAAATGAATCGCGTATCCGGAGTGCTGCAGTTTATCGGCTGAGTGTCGACGTTTGGGAGTAATTGGCGAAGGATGAGAAAATGTAAGTTCCTTATTTATTTTCTTTCTTTTACGTGTTACGATTTTTCCCGATTTCTCTCAGCTGTTCGTCTTATTGTTCAAAGCACGTGGTAGAGTGCGCAGTACGCGGCAACGCCGCCCCCATCCACACCGAACTGTCAACCACATTCTTCTTTTATTCGGAGTATAATCCAAATTATGGGTTTTACACATAACTAAAGTATAAAGCGTTCCGTAAATGTGCAACGCATTCAAAATTCCACACGTATCGCAAACATTAAAAAAAAATCTAATGAAAATAAATGTCCTATTAAAATAGAAGTAAGATAATAGCTTAATTTTAACTTCCGTGCTTTAAATGACTTTTTTTCTTGTGTTAATATACCAAAAATTATTTCAATATTCTTAACAATAAAATGAACATAATTTTATTCTTAACTGAAAATAAACATAATCAAATAAATACTGCTCAATTTACTTCACTGACAATACACTTTACGTGTGTGGAATTTGTCAGAGTGTGGGTGCGAAAATGAAATATAAAAATTCTATACCTGAATAGTTTATACATTGTTCAATAAAAATACAAGTATATTTGCACGATATTAAAGATAATTTGAAGATTATTTTAGCAAGATTAACGATAAGATAAGATAAGATAAAGTAATTGCCGAAATCGAGACTCTTGGACCACTGAAGAATTGGGGCTCACTCCTTATAGTTTCGCGTTTTACTTTACATTATTTTTCTTTGCTTTCTTAGTATATATGATTTAATTGTTTAACAATTAAATACACACATATATGTGTGTGTGTGTGTGTGTGTGTGTGTGTGTGTGTGTTCATATTTTTTAAAAATAAATCATTAAAATTATATAATTGGAACTATACAATTTTATAATTGGTGTCACACCTAAACTGTCATTCGGGGCGCACCGCCCCGCTGCTCCCCCCCTAACTACACCACTGTGTCTGTGTCTCCATGCAAACCGGCGAACTTGGCATCGTGCGCTCACCTGTAGCCCGCTGCCGCAAAGTGCATCGGCGTGCAGCCGTCTTTAGTGCGAGCGTTGATGTCAGCTGAATGGTCTTCCACCAGCAGGCGAATGGTCTTGCAGTTGCCACTTTCCGCAGCATAGTGCACCGGATGCCGTCCTACAAAACACACCATTCATTGATTCCTCATGGGGGTTTATTTATTACATTCTCCGATAACAAGTACTTATTCATGACATAACTGTATCACGAATTGATTGATTGTTAGTGGAAGGAGCACAGTCACTTCCAGAGACATTACATGCACTACATTTACGGGGCAGATGCCCGTAATAAATATCGCGCAATGGGTGAATAATGTAACGAAAGCATCTCAAACAAAATTAAATCAAACCAAAAATCAATCAATCGATAGGTTCGATCTACAGCTTCCCTTTGATGAACGAATCCGCCGTGAACGAAGGTGCGCGTGCATTCGCACTTCTGGGTTCTCCTGAACTATACGCACGCCCCTTCTATAAACGTCCGGACCGGGAGCGGTGCATTAATTTGATTGATGACTGCATTGATTGATGACTGATTTGATTGATTGATGTCACTGCAGTGTCTCTGGCAGTGACTCTGGGTTCAAGTTTCGACAGTAGGAGGATGTTTGACACAAGCTAGATAGGTAGGTTAAATTCAATCGCTGTCTGGAGAACTCTAGCGTCCCCCTCATCTGATCGGTAGTTTTGTGGTTTCTTCCATCAACACCAGGCGAATGCCTAACAAACGGGCCAAGGATCGCCTGCGATCTTTCCTTCCTCTTTCTTGTCCTATCCTCACCCCTTATTTGCACATACAC